>JADRCD010223473.1:42607-84967 GCA_019843815.1 Montemys delectorum
AGAGAGAGAGAGAGAGAGAGAGAGAGAGAGAGAGAGAGAGAGAGAGATTTTACCCACTGATTCATGTTTTAAAGTTGCATTGTGAGCTCATAGTAGACAATAATAATTATTTTCCTGTTATTGGACAGGGATCCATAGCAAATGTCAACTCCACTTTCTTGCGTAATGACACATCTAACTATTATGAAAAGTGGATATGTTTGTGTGAAAATGTCATAGACATAAAATACTTTCCCAAGGGAAATAATCCTCTAGGGTTTTTAGCTCTTTTCATAGTTCTGACCCTTTCAATAATACAGCACTGAGAATACCGTGAGAATTTCAAATTTGCTTTAAAAATCTTTGAATTATCACACACAGTAAGACTTGGAATATAAGTAAAAGAGGAAGTCATTACCAGTGTAAGTGGAATTGTGGGATATACAGTTGTCACTTAGCCCAGGAAAGACCCTTCTCGAAGTGTTGCAGCATGGAGTGAAGCTCTTCAGTGGTTACTGACTGGTGGCAGGAATTGTGTTGTACTGGGTCAGCAGTGAATTCTGCACTCAAACGGTGTCGAGTCAGCTGGTTTTTAATTTGTTATCTTCTCAAGAGTACATTCACCGACTTTATCACTGAGAAGAATGACTCCCTAGCCTGTGTGATCAAGATCGGGAAATGTGCTGGCTCAGCACAGGAAGGCTGGACCACCGTTTGATTGGTGGCCCTTAGATCGGTCTGATCTCAATGCAGAGATGTCTGACTGCTCATAGGCTGGTTTCCACAGGTGTATGAGTAGACCTACTAAGAGAGCAAAGGCTTTCTTTCCTTCCTGAGCAGTGGTTGAATAATCTTTCCACTCACACTGCTAGTGACCAGTGCTATCTTTCTTTAAGACTCAGTATGGGCATATAACACAGTAATCCAAAAACTCAGCTCTGGCCTTTGTGCCCTTAGATATAAGAATGGGACAAGGTTTTGGTTTGTTTGCTTTTTCTTAAGTGAAGGCATTTTTCTGCCAATTGTTCTAATTTTTCTTCACATGAAAGAGACTTTAAAGCAAAACAAAAGAGGCCCAACCCTACTTTTATTTAATGACACTAGGTAAATATTATACATCTCAAAAGTTGAGATGAGGCATTTGGGCATCATCTGGCATCAGTATACCACTGCACTGCCCAGGCTAAAGCCACAAGGCACTTTTCTCTCTACACATTACTTTTTCCAAATTATCAATTATATTTTTGTAAGGGAGGAGAAGCCATGTGACACATGATGGGAGAAGCTGGAGATCGATCTGTTCTACCAGTGCCTCGTGTGTCTATGTGAAGATTTCTGGTAGGGAATGCAATATCAGACTGTCCCGAGGATGGCCTGGTACATTGTATACCAAGTCCAGGCTAGGCTAACGCCTTCCTTTATCTTGCAGCCTCAGGGGTTACCTGAAGACATGGTGTAGGTCTTTGTATGCTTAGGAAGCCTGAGATAAGACTGAATTTTCCCAAAGGATTTCAAAGAAAATATTCAATGAAGAATCATTTTGTTACCTTGGAAACTATCACTGATATATTTTAACACAAATAGTTGGCTTTAGGTAATATGTCTCACAATGCTATTTGGCTAATAGAGAAAGGCAGTTTTTATCAAAACCTGCAAAATGCTTTCTGACCATTTGTTTTATATGTTCATGAATTAAAGCCATTTGTATATGAATCATTAGGTTCATGGGTATCATGCTGGGTCTCTCTGTAGCATCTTTCAAATGCTGCACCCAGCCATTTTAAACTTTCAGAACATCACTTCAGTAACTGCAGATATCCCCACCCCCAGCCCCTCACCTCCTACTCAAGTCTGTACTGTGCTAAATATCAGGTTTTTGGAGCTTTGACTGTTATTTGCTTAATGATTTTTTAAATCAACTTTACTGGGGCAAAATTCTCGTGCCAACGTTTCTTCCAGTTAAAATGGCCAGGTGATGAATTTGAGCCCCTGTATAATTCGATGGACCAATCCTGTCACTTCCCAAAAGTTTCCTTGTGTCTCTTCATTGTCTTTCCTTTCCTTTGTATGTGCCCTTGGGCCACTACTGATCTGCTTTTGGTCATAAGTATGTGTTGGCCTTTTCTAGAATTTAATATATTTGAAATTGTACAGGGGTCTCATGTTCCTTTGTGTGTGGCTTCATCCATTCAGCATAATAACATGATAACCTTGAGATGTAACACCCAGCAGGCTTCAGTGGTAGATTCCTGTGTGTTGATGGGTAGTATCTCAGCGTATAGATACAGCACATTTTGTTTATCTGCTCATATTGTTTCATTTTAAGGATATAATCAGGTAAGCAGGCCCTTGTTTCCAATGTTACACCCTACTCTTTATTACTTTTACATTTTATTTTTAGTTATGTGACCACACGCGTGTGTAGGGTGATGTACACATAAGTGAATGTGTCTACAGAGTCCAGAAGAAAAAGTCAGGCATCCCAGAGCTGGAGTTACAGGCGATTGTGAGGTGCCTAACCTGGGTGCTAGCACCTGAACTTGGTTCCTTTGTAAAAACAGCACCTACTTTCAAGTACTGTGACACCATTTGAGCCCCCCTTGTATCCCTCACTTTATTTCTATAATGTCACTTTCCTCTCCCAATGTGTCCTATAAGGGAATGCCTTTGAAACTTATGTCATACCAACCTTACGAACAATCTTGAACTCTGAGAGACCAATATTCTATCTAGATGACTTCTGTTATCAAACTTTAAATATAAACCTAGAAAGTTCATATCCATATTCCAAAGATTCATTCATTTGATTAGTAAATTCAGTATTGAGATAATAGGAGTGGTGTGTGTGTGTGTTTGTGTGTGTGGTGTATGGTGTAGTGTGTGTCATGTATATCTCTGTGTGTAACTCTTTTGAGATTTCTTTTGGTTCAAGTTTTGGAAGAGGAAATAGCTTAGCCTAGAATTGTGTTATGATGTGATACAATTGAGCATTAGAAGGATTAATTTTAGCAATAAATTTTGTCTATTTTTAGCAATGCATATCTTTGTAGTGTAAATAATATAAACCCTATCCCAAGTGCTTCAAGTGCATATGCTTATCCATATGTAAGGTGCTATGATATCATTAGTTAGGGGCATTAAAATCACATTTTTGCAAATCAGTTTGGGGGAAAATTACAGAAATATTGTAATTCAAGTACTAACTAGGCTGTGTACGTCTTTCAACATGCTTCCTGATATTGGGAGGGATGGACCACTCTTCGTTACTTGTTAACTTTTTTGAGATATACTTTATATAGTAACAAATTACCCATGGTAAGGGTACAGCTTATTATTCTTTAGTATATTCCTAGGATTATGCAACCATAGACATAGTTAATTTAGAATATTTTACCATTCTCAAGTAAATTACACACCATTTAGCAGTGATTTCCCATTTAAAGCACTTTTAAGAGGCCCCGTGTCTATGTTTCTTTGGTTCACACGCTATGTGCAGATGAATCAACTTGTGAAATCTCAGATTATTCTTATTAAACAGATTAATTATTTATTTCCCCAGAGTTAGTACATAAATATCATGTATATTCATTTGCATGACATTATAAATCATATCTGCTTGTTCTCAAATCATAACAGTGGACTTCTTTAAACAGCAAGCTGAAATAGGGTTTCTACACACATAATTATTTCCTTTAGAATGTTAATCATTTAACTTAGACATTTCTTTCTTTTTTTGGTTTTTCCAGACAGGGTTTCTCTGTGTAGCCCTGGCTGTCCTGGAACTCACTCTGTAGACCAGGCTGGCCTGAACTCAGAAATCCACCTGCCTCTGCCTCCCAAGTGCTAGGATTAAAGGCATGTGCCACCACTGCCCTGCTCTAACTTAGACATTTCTTAAACAGAAAGTTAGAGTTCTACTGGAAAACCCTGATGTGCTAATGTTCTTCAAAAAAAAAAAAAAAAAAGCTATACTTTTCTAATAATGAATATGCTTTAAGCTTGGCATTAGTATCAGTTTTCAAGTGGTATAGAAAGCCTGTACTCAAACAGAGGCAGGAAGATTACAAGTTTGAGGCTGTCCCAGGATACATGAGAGACCTGTGATATAAATAAGTAAATAAATAAGTAAGTAAATAAATAAGGGAGTGGAGAGATGTTTCAGAGGTTAAGAGTACTTGTGGCTGTTGCACAGGATCCAGGTTTGGTTCCCAGCACCCATGTTGGCAGCTCACACTTATCTGTAACTCTAGTTTTAGGGGCTCCAACACCCTCTTTCTGTCTTCTGTGGGCACACAACCTCATAGACATACACACATGCACACAGCCACACAAGTAAAATTTAAAACAAACAAATAAATGAAAATACCCAAACTAATTACCATCTTTATAATGCCACTTTTCTCCTACATCAGCCACAATGGCCTCCCGTGAGTGCTCTTGACACAAAGGCTTGTTGTAGAAGTTTGGGTGTATTATTTAATAATACTAATTTCAAGGTTGTGCTTTTATGAAATGGCCTATTATTTTCACTTCACAGTAACAGGTATAAAGTAGATGTAATATTTTAAAAGTCTTTTGTGGGTCCCCTTGAACTGATATTTGCTGTTACACTTTCATAGAGAAACATAAACCTAAGAATCTGAACTTGCTGGGCAGTAATGGCACACGCCTTTAATCCCAGCGCTTGGGAGGCAGAGGCAGGCAGATTTCTGAGTTCGAGGCCAGCTTGGTCTACAGAGTGAGTTCCAGGATAGCCAGAGAAACTCTGTCTCAAAAAAAAAAAAAAAAAAAAAAAAAAAAGAATCCGAGTTCATTAGCTGTCTTACATTATAAAAAACTGTCCCCATTTCTTTTATTCTGTAGCAAATATGACAGTGAAGCAAAGAATTCTAAAAAGGAAGTGTAATATCTTCTGCTACAATTAAATTTGCTTTTAACTTATTTTAACAAATTTTATTATCAGTGGATAATGTTCAACTGAATACTATAATATGCTGAAACTGGCAGTACGATCCAAAATTCTGTGGTTATACTGTAAGATGCACTTTCAGTATAGTTAATACGAACAGAGCAGAATAATCACAGTCTTGTGTCAGTGAGAAACTGTTTACAGTTTATAGTACAGCAGTGCGTTTTCTTAGGTAGGGAATGCTTTTTGTAAATATAAAGGCCGTATCTCTTCATGAAAGACCTGTTGATTCCAAGATGTTAGCCAGCTATCTTTACTAAAACACTTTAGAATGCTAAATATAGTCCACTTCAGTTAAATATGGATGCTTTAAAAAAGAAAATCCCAGTTAGTCTGCAACAGAAGGACATTTTGTGTGACAATATTTTGCATGATTAAAAATTTAAACAGAATAACAGCTATTTATATTTACAGTTACATGTGAGTAATTACTAAAGCAGACAAAATACTTAGAGCATAATTTAATAATGTTTTCCTCTAGCAAAGGTGCCAAAATTGTTATTTGCATAATTTTCACAATTTGTACTGAAACAGCTAAGGGAAACTGGGAAGCCATGCCTCCTCGGCCACCTTTCTTCTTCCTTGGGAAATATATGAATCATAGCATCTCATTTTTGTAGAATTTTTCATAAACACCAAAACCCTCATGTCCAAGCCTCAG
Organism: Montemys delectorum; assembly: GCA_019843815.1. Lineage (NCBI taxonomy): Eukaryota > Metazoa > Chordata > Mammalia > Rodentia > Muridae > Montemys > Montemys delectorum. The sequence continues at coordinate 48,217 of JADRCD010223473.1, forward strand.
GTAAAGGAGACAAGATCCATTCATACTTTCCCTTTTGGCGGTCTTTATTTCAATGGTCAGCCCCAGCTCAACTTCAAGGCTCCTAATTATAACCTTTACCAGTTCAAAGATTAACCTCGGAGAGGGGCATTCTGGGCTGTTGGTAACTTGATCAGCTTGGTCCTCTGCGGGTCCTTGCTCTGGGTCTTTGTATCACAGGAGGGAGATGGTATCTGGCACATTCCTAGGATGACTGGAAGATAGCAGCCTCTGCATTTAGGGCTGAAAGATTGTGAACTCTGTTAGCTGAAATGCCACGCTGGGGAAGCCAAGCCGACATTACCACAGCTTCAGCTGGAGGTAGTGCAGCGCAAGGAGAGTCAAATTTGAGAGCTGGGACCCAACTGGACATTTGTCCCTGCTTCCTACCTTAATAAAAGCTGAGTGTTAACTGTGGAAAAGGGCATTTGAGAGGTCACTAAAAAGGAATCATTAGAGTGCCCAGAAGGGCTTTATTATGATGTACTGTGAATAAGTCCGGAAGGTACTTGGTACATTCCTATGTACTTATCAGGTAACAGAGGAACAAGTACACTCTTTTATCCTACACCACAGAGATTCTGCTGAGCTGTAATGGCAGAGGAGCATGCATCCCACGGGGTGCAGCCAGTACTCTCTAGAGCATTCTGTGGGAGACTTGGGAGAATAAATATTCTTTCTTAAGATAGTCTAAAATTCATAACTGAACTGTCTATATGAGCACGCATGCACTCTCTTTCTCTCCCTCCCTCTCTCTCTCTCTCCTTCTCTTCTCTCTCTCTCTCTCTCTCTCTCTCTCTCTCTCTCTCTCTCTCACACACACACACACACACACACGCACCTCACATCTATATATTTCAGAGAAGAATGAATGAAATATATATACTTCAAATGAGAATAACCAAATGAAGTGGAGAACAGAGCAAACATCTTGCCAGCTTCCCTTCACTTCTGCTATAAAGGATTAGGCAGTTCCAGTCAATAAACAAAGCCCTTTTATGGCTCCTAGCGGGTAAATTGAGGGGACTGATTTGGTCAAGGACCAGTATGAGGATGTTTCTGTTCAACAGCTAACAGGATTCAACATGCTATGGAAAATACAGGCATGCAAAACTATACTCCGACACTCACGTTGCCAGCTAAAGCCTAAAACACAGCCACATTTACATATGTGTCCATCTGTCTGTTTTTACACTTTATTTTTCCAACCAGTGGGTGAAGTGGTTTTCATCCAAGCTGCAGTCTGATTTTTTTTTCCCTCACCCACCATTTCTCATTCTATCCTATAGATGCATATTTTAAAGTGTGTGCTATTTGTCCCTGGACAAGCTTTTGCATAGCCCTTGCAGGGACCTGCCCTTTCCTCTGGGAAGTTGAGCCATCTCTGTAGATCTGTCCACTCTGCAGCTGCCCTCAACAGCTAGAGTATCACAGGATGTCTCGGGAGCAGTCCGTAGACCCGGGGGTCTCATCCTATGCCCCCACGTCTGGCCTGGGCCACGGTGCCACAGTCACAATCCGGAGCGAGCCAGCGGGGTGAATGGAAGTGCTTTGGCTCTCTACAGTGGAGAGCCTGCGTAAATCCTGTGTAAATAGAGAGAGGACAACAAAGCCTGCGCCCCCGCGGCTCTGAGCTTCTGGAGCCATTTGGGGCTGAATTTGCTAAATGCTGCTTATACCGCCTGAGAAGTTGAAGAGAAAGGACCATAAAATCCCCTCTCTTTCTTTCCCTTTCTGTTTGTCCCCCCCGGGGGGGCGACGGGAGGGGAGAGTGTTCAGGACCAGGGAAGCCGAGGTAAGCTTATGAAGACTTGGATTTTCAGTGCTCTTTTGAGTGTGAAAAAGGTGGCCTAGGTCACTGTCCCCTCTTTAATGTCGGAAAACCCACACAGTTAGTAAATGTTGCATGTAAACGAAAGCGTTCATTCCCTTCTGCTTCCTTCCTTGCTTGTGGACCGTGAACTAGTCACTTGAAAAAAAAAATCACAGAAAATTTTCACTTGACTATGTCCAGCCGGTTAAGCCCAGCAGGAGAGTAAGCGAGATTGGTGATCAGTCTCTCTCGCTGCTGCCCTGTCTTTCCCTGAATTTCTGGGTGTACTCACCAGCCTCAACTGTCCTGATGTGAAAAATAATAATAAATTGCTTGTGGAAAAAACGTTGACTTTGCTGATAGCTCGGGTAGTTCTTGGAGAGTAGCTTTTGCAAGGCTATATTCAGAGACAGAACCAGAGGGAAGCGTCCCCTCCTCTTTGTCCTTCTTACTTGAAATCTTGGTACAGTTTTCTCAGTAGGAGGCCCTAAATTAAACTCCTGGAGAGAACCCCCTGACAACCGGCAAGAAAATATCTTTTGACTGTTAGTACATTTTAATCCTGTTTTCTAAGTACTATATTGAGAGGGGAAAGGAAAGAACATTAGCCTACAAAATACTACGTGGCATTCACATGGCTTCAGGGTACTTACTTTTTAACCACAGTGCTTCTACTAACCCAAAGTGATGCGCCTCCCTCGATGCCAGCACCTCTCTTTCCATTGGAAAGGGGGCAGGTGTAAGATGGGGGTACCATCTTCTCCACAGACAATCCATGTCATGTATCCGAGTGTACACACTCGCTGGGAAGGACCAACTTAATGACACGCTGTGCAGTACAGAGCCTAGTGTGGCCCAGTACCTTGACAGGGGAGAGAGAGTGGAAGGAGGAGCCCCAGGCTCCCTGAAACCCCTTCATGGATGTACTCTTCTCAGATCTGGTGGGATTTTACTACTAGTGTGTTTCGGCCCATTATTTGATGGTTTTCCTTATGCTTGGGGTAAGAAAAGAGTGGAGCACAGGCTACATGTACATCTGTGAGAAGAAAAATCGAAAACAGAAGTAAGAAGAAACTGATGAGTAAGTCAAGAACACAGAACCCCAACTCTGGAACAGGACCTAGGAGCACTCATGAAAAAGAGACCTCTCTTTCACTAGGACCTGGAGGCTGAATAGAAATTTGCCAGCAAAGAGTAGAAAGTTTGAGTGGAGATAAAAATGAAGAGAAAGCACATCAAAGCATCAGGGAGGAGTAGAGGGTTAGCATCTTCAATGGTTCCTTGATTCAGTCTTGAAAATTGTAGCTGATCTTCTTTCAAAAAAATCAGTTAGTGTAAACTTTAGATCTATAAGGAGAGGACGACCTTATAGATAGTAGATACTCTTGTTTTTGGAAAGATATGCATCTAATTATTTCTTGGCTCATGTTTTTTTCTCTTTTATCATTATTAAAGGATTGCATGTATTTATTATGTTAAGAGAGATACATGGCCATGCCATCCAGTTCTTGTAGAGGTCAGACTGTGGGAATCACTTCTCTCCTTTTATCCTCTGAGTTTTGTGGATGTCAGACTTAGTGCCAGGTGTCTGTTCCTACTGAGCCATCTTGCCAGCTCTCAAGTTTGTATCTAAATGCACTGCCACACAATCTCTATCTGTGGCATAAAGACAAATGAGTATCCTAGGCCTGTGTTCTAGAGTTGAATTCTTCAGGGTTCAGGGATAATTCAGAGGCTAGCTTCACCATCCTGCCTTCTTGCCATTCCAGCAGTGCATAAGGGTGGGGGTGGAGAATGGACCTTGGGCTTTGAAGGCCAAATGCTTGTGTCAGTCACTTTCTGTGGTTTCTGACAAATGACTTAATTTCTTTGAGTCATTTTTTCCTCTGTAAAATAGAATAGATAATAGTAATGTGTCCATTCTTTCTTTCCTTTTTTTGTGAGGATTAACTACGATTACAACATTGTGAGTGCAAATAAAGATAAACATGTGGGGATGGAGATAATGAAAGTGATAAGTGTTGGTGAATGGGGAAAGGGGGCATTGTATGTCACAAGATACCAACACTGAAAACTCCTGTTCAAAAGAAATGTTTTGGGACTGTGTAAATGTGTGTATGTCCATTCAAGGGTCTGTGCCTACCTACAAAAACAGTTAATCTACACTTTGGCACTTTTATACAAATTGCACCACTTTATAAGTGACGCAAACACACATGCACACCTATGTATCTGTTTATAGTCACATATATTGTACACCAGCATCTGTGTATTTATGAATGCATGTAAATGCTAGAAATGAAATGGTTGGAAGCCACTACTTCTATTTACCTGTTTTTTTGTCTATGTTATCTAACAACCATCTATCAGTAGATTGCATCTCTGCCTACTAGATCATCTGTTACTGACCTTGGCAGGGTCTCCAGCTAGCCCTGAAAACCTAATCACAAAAATTCCAACTCTAGCCAGGTGGTACACATCTTTAGTCCCAGTATTTGGAAAGCAGCCTGGATCTACAAGTGGATCTGTGAGTTCAAGGCCATCCTGGTCTACATAGTGAGTTCCAGAACAGCCAGAGCTATACCGAGAAATGGTGTTTCAAAAAACCAATAACAAACAAACAACGATAACCAAAATTCTGACTCTACATTGATTGTATGTAAAGCCTTCTCAGGCCTTGGGTTGTCTTGCAAAGAAAAATATGCCCATTTTCATTTTTGGCCAAACTGGACCAACACTCATACAGTTCCAGCTGTTCTGCCCTAAATTAATCCTTCTCCAGGATTTAGGCCTTTTTTTGTAACCTTGGGCCTTCTTCCATGTGTAGTTGATAAGAGGTCTCAGACAAACTAACAGAGAAGTGAAAGCCAGTTCACAGGGTTCTGAGAAAGCATGTGGTTAGCAGAGTAGACTTGGAGAAGTTGGCCCTAGAATTAGATTTATCCTTGATCATAGAGAGCTTCGGAATCTTGGGCAAGGAGGCAATCACATTGCATCAATGTCCCCTGGAAATAAGTTTGTGTTTTAAGCCATGGGGAAAGGAAACCATGAGAGTTCTCCATTCCTATGGTATTAGATGCATTCTAACGAACCATCACTCTGTTTATTACGTCTTTCCTCCAAACTTCTCAATGGATGTCTTGGTAAAAACTGACTTTAAGCTAAAGGAAACAATGCAATATGCAAATGAAGGGAAGTGTGTCCATTGCTTGAGTGGCTTTTATGACCAAGGGTTTTCTGTTGGAGAGTTATCTAATGGCACTGTCATGGGGTGCCCACGTCTGGCTTCGTTCACTGAACACCTATCAGTGGATATGGACTTTGGCTTTTCTGAAATATTCAGTATTCCTCTGAATTCAGCATCCTGAGACTCGGCTGCTTGCATTGCTCACCTAGACAGGTGTCTCTAGACAGTCAGAGCAATGCCTGTGCTCTGAGAATACTTAACTTGGCCCAGGCAAGAATGTAGAATTTACTTTAGAGCATAAATGTAAATCCAAACCAGAGATGTTCTCATAATACTTCAGAGTCTTAAAACAGCAGAAGGATGCAGAGATTAGAGCAGGCCTCCAGACAGCAACAGGGGTAGCAATCTAAGGGGATATTCTCAGAGCTATGCAGCTGAAGTGGGCATCAGAACCACCAGCAGGACTTACTAGTGCTCATACTGATGTGCTCCACACTTAATATTTCCCAGTCACTAGGTCTTGGGTGGGTCTGAAATCTTCCTGTTTCTTACCTGATGCCTAAACTGATGAAGTACATTTGAGGAGCCAGTAGTCATGCTTGGTTTAACAGCAACATGAGATGATCATGGGAATAGCCAGGACACCAGAGCAGGCCAAAAGCCCACTCTAACCTCTGCAGAAGGCTCACATATAATCATAGTCACTCACCATGACCACTCCCCCTAAATGTGGAATAGTAGAGTACTCCTCCTGGGGTACATTTAGTTTCAAGTCAGGTTATCCAAAGGAAGTCCTTGTGCCAGTGATTTGGGAAAATTGCTCAGTCAGAAAAGGGTTTGCTGAACAAGCATGAAGAAGCAGGTTTGTAGTTTCTAGCACCCACATAAAAAGCAGGACCCATGTCTGCATCTCACTGATGAGGTGGCAGAAGGCAGGGACAGGATGTCCCTGTGACTTGTTGACCATCCAGTTGCCAAAGCTCCATATTCCAGATGCAGTCAATGATCATAAGATGCACCCTATCATAAGAGGATGAATGGCAGAGGGCTGGTAAGATGGCTCAGTAAATGAGAGAATTGCTGTGCAAACACGTAGGCATGAGTTAAGATCCTCAGAAACTATATACAAAGGTAGGAATGGCTGTGGCTGCCTGTCATCTGTGTGCTGTGGAGGGGAAGGACAGAAAGGTTACTGGGGCTTGCTAGCCATCGGTCTGGCTCCAGGTTCTGTGGGAGTCAGAGAATAATAGAGTAGGACACCCAAGTCCTTCTCTGGCCTACAGATAGCCTTGTATGGATGTGTGCACTCTCACCATGCATGCACATACCTCCTGCCTCTCCCCAGGCAGACACATGCACACACATGCATGTACACACACATACACACACATACACACACACACACATACACACACATAAATAAAATTAAATTAACTTTAAGGTGGCTTAGTGGGTAAAGGAACTTGCCATACAGTCCAGCAACCCAAGTTTGATACCTGGAGACCATGTGGTAGAAGAAGAGAGTTGACTCTTACAAGTGGTCCTCTGACTCCTACATGCACACCACAACACATGTATGCAAAGAGTCAGTGCCAACGTTTGTGCTTAAGCAAATCCCCAAAACTTGTTAAAAATGCACTGCCTTGGACCTAGGATATTTTGATTCAATGAGTCTGGAATGAAGGTGTGGGATCTCCACTCTCAGCAATATCCCTCACAGTCTAGGATACTCAAAGTCTGTGAACCCAGTGACCTTGGGTATCCCTTCTCATGTTTTTACATATTATATCTTACTAATATATACGCAATCTGAATATCTTGCCCAAAACTTAGATCTTCACCTTGGTCAAAGGGTTAGTAACCCTCAAAGGGAAATAAACAGCACTTAAAAAATTTTTTTTTCTTCATCTTTAGAGATGAGTATTTGGTAGCTGTAGTCACCCATATAGGCCCTAGGAGCACTAAGATCTCTTTCTCAAGGAGGGATGTTCTTGGAGTGTTTAGAAATAAGTGTGTGCATGCAAGCAATTTACCAGCCACAAATAATAGGCCTTAGGACTCTGTGGGGCCAGTTCCCCCCAGGTAACCATTGTCAGAGAGAGGAAAAAGCGTTAAGTCTTTCAGTCATTCACCCTGCCAACAATGGTCCTGTTGTTGAGGTTATGCACCTAGGTGGGACATAAATAATGAAGAGACAATTCTTTTTCTGGAAGCTTCTACAGTACTGAATTACCATTACTTCAGGGGTCAATGTGTGCACTCTCCATGCTTCCACCTCCTCTAGCACACCCATTGTGCTGGTGTAGACACCCTCTTCAGCACATTAGCTAGATTAATATACAGCCTTGAAACAAGAAAGCAATAACCAACATTTACAGGGGCTTAGCTCCAACAGAGGCCTGAACACGTTTAGTTTAGCTTTAGAGCACAGAGTTGCCCTTCAGACATTTTCTTTATGTTACTCTTAACTCTTGGCACTTGACTTGGTTCGTAGTCCACAGTGGGAAAAATGATGGTATTTATTGTCTTCGGGAAAGAGAAATTCTTCTTTTTGTAGAGATATAAACACTAGAATTCATAGTCTTCTGTACATGTATGAAATGGTCAAACTTAATAAAAAAGTATCCTGTTGAGAATCTAGTCATTAATATAAAACCAGACATGGTTTTTGTTTATAATTATTTATGACACCGATCTAAATTCAAGTATTTCATAACATTTTTATGAAATGGACTGCTTTCTATTAAAATTCATGTAATGCTTCTCCTCCTCCAATTTAAGTCAGTCATCAAAGCATGCTCATGCTAGCAACATTTTTTTCCCCTGGAACTAAACATAGTGAATCATATAGTCTGAGGGTGTTATCAGCCCCTTTCCTTCTAAACAAGAGAAAATGCCCCATGGAGCCACTGCCTCTCATTTTTTAAGGTCATTGATTGGGTTCAAAAGGCAAATGCCTTTTTTCGTTGAACTTCCTTCAATTAAGCCATTAACCTTTTGCAATAAGTGTATTCAAAAATCTATCAAAGAAAGCTAAATGAGATTTTAACAAAATCCTGACAATTTCAGCTTAAACATATACACAGAAACCATATGTGCTTAGGAAGAAATATATACACACAGGCATTGTTTACAGAGTGTGTTTTTCTATTTGGAAGACAGTGAAAGAAGAGTTATTCCATACATAATCTGAAACGTGCGTTCAGAGAGCCACAGAGATGGCACAGTCAGAGACAAAGATATCTCTATCCACAGCGTGGAGACAGACAGACCGACTGACTTCAAACTTGGACTTGCAATGTGAATTTTTTCCCCCTCATCTCTGGGTACTGCTTTTCAAATTTGCCTCAGGCTACAGAACAGCACCTCAGATCCCCAAGGCCCACTGCCTGGCTCCTAATAGCCACTCTCCATCTGTGTCACATGAGCTGCTGATGAGATCGCTCCAGTGTCTGTGTTTTGGAGAGCACATCCACCCAGGTGAAAAAGCTGGGGTTGCCAAGGAGCAGTCAGAAGCCATTAGTGTGGGTGAGAATTTGCCTTGCAGCAGTTCCTTGGCACAGTGGAAAGTGTGTGCACATGACTCCATGCAGGCTTGGGCATGTGTGTGTTCATGTGTGTGTGTGTGTGTGTGTGTGTGTGTGTGTGTGTGTGTGCGCCCCAGTTAAATGTACATGGCTATGCTAGGAAGGTCAACAGATAGAGATTAGATTCTATATATCCACTATTCAAAAACCAAAAGATTTTTCTTTTCCTGCCCACATATTCATTCTTTGACTAACTGTGTATATGTGTCCCTCCTCTGTCTATGTCTCTGTTTGTCTGTCTCTGTCCCTGTCTCTGTCTCTCTCTGTCTCTGTGGGTCTGTGTGTGTGTGTGTGTATGTGTGTGTGTGTGTGTGTGTGTGTGTGTCTGTGTGTGTGCGTGTGTGTGTGTGTGTGTGTGTGTGTCTGTTTCTCTCTTTCTCTTTCTCTCTCTTTTTTTTATCATAACAGAAGGCAAAGAAAAAGAGAACAGCAACTTCGAGGTCATGCTCTACTGTTTGGGCAGATGGAAGGGAGCTGCTTTGCCTTGGGGCAGGGTGGCTGTAACGAAGTGGCCTGTCAGTCTGTAAATAGTGAGGGTCATCCCTTCCATGTGATGGAGGGGATCGCATTGCAGTGAAAATGGAAATGTCAATAAAATTAATCTGCCAGCTCTTTGCTGTGGTTTTTTTCTGCTACTCTGGTCAAAGAAGGTTGAGGTTTCGTTTTTGTTGTTGTTGTGTTTTTTTGTTGTTTTTCTCAGTGAGAGAGCAAAAGGAACAGGTACCAGGAAGGCCATGAGGCAGGCTCAGAAGTTTTAAGGCCAGTGCTCCAGTGAGCAGGAAGTCTGGGTGGAACACCATTTGGGAGGAGGGGGCAGAACTGGGGATTTGCTGGTGGATCTGCTGCATTCCTCCAGCAGCTACAGAGTGCCCAGCTCAGGCTACATTGAGCACAGAGTTTATTGTTTTAGGCTTTCTTGGACAAGGTTTTTACTTAGCGTGGGATTTATGGCATTTACTGCTAATGAATGTCTATTCTTAAATTACAAAAAAACCCATCTCAGCGCAATTCCCAGATGTCCTTCCAGGACCCCAGCTTCTTAAACACCAGCAGGGAGCATAAACTCTCCACTTCTCTGTTTTCCTCTTTCGTGTGGCTCCAGGCTAATGATGTGCAAGGAAAACAGAGCCATCTATAAAGCCCCAGTGCTGTCCCCGTATTCTTCATTTATTTTGCATTTGATTATGCCACAAGTCGGATCTTGTTTCTTTCCTTTTTTAAAAGTTATTAGTTCAAATATTAATGTAGGGATATGGCATATATTGCTACTCTTGATTGATGCCTTCCCAAAAACAGGAAGACGTGCTCGTATGAATTTTAAGAAAGTAGGGGTCCTGCAATGGCTTGCCAGAAGAGTTTTTCAGATACATAATTTAGATGCCCTGCAGGCAGGCTTTCAAGGCATTTTTGCCGGAGGGCAAGAAAAAATAACTCTGACTGTTAAAAGTAAATGATTTTTGCTAATGCACAATTAATGCCAGAGAAAAGGCACAGAAGAGAAAGATGTTGATAAGAAGTTCTGATTAAGTGAGCACCCTACCTTGATGTGTGTCTTTTTGTCTGCCCTCCACCCCATGATAATGATCAGTGGTGCACAGAGCTAAAAAGTTTTCGTGTCATGCAAATTCGGAACTCTGGGTCATAGGAGGAGCGTGTGTATGTGTGAGTTTAGCAGGTGACAGTTCTGGGAGGGGCTGAGCAGGCAGTGCGTTATGTGCAATCAACAGTGACACAGCTACTGTCACCTATGCAGGCAGCCTACAATATATAGACTACAGAACATTTAACTTGATTACCCGGCAGTCTGTGCTCACTATGGGCACAGGGATGTATTTCTACCAAATGGGCTTTCTCGTAGCGGTTTGCCCACACTGGGTTCCATAATTGACAAAGAGCTACCGCTCTGTGTCAAGTACACAATTATAATTGAATTAATGATATGGGCAAGTGTGAGACACACAAAATTAACATTTGAAGAGGCCTGGCTTAATTTTGTCTTTTACATATTTGTGTCTTCAATTATACTTTAATGAAAGAGAATATACCCCCTTAATGGATTTCTTTCAGAGAGCTTAGCTAAGCTCACCATCAGCCTGGCATTGTTGTTGGCACCTTCGCTACACTGGTCTAATGGATCTTCATTTCTTCCTGTTAGGCGATGGGTTAGACAACAGCGTAGCTTCACCTGGCACAGGTGATGACGATGATCCAGACAAGGACAAAAAACGCCAGAAGAAAAGAGGCATATTCCCCAAAGTCGCAACAAATATCATGAGAGCATGGCTCTTCCAGCATCTCACAGTAAGTTACCATAAAAGACATTTAAAATGACAGAAAGGGTTTTTTTGCTTTGCTTTGTTTTGTTTTTGTCGTTTTGCTAAGTTTTAGCAAATCACATGGTCTCGCAAAGGGTTAGTTTTGGTTTTGGTTTGAGTTCTGTCCTTCTGTTTCTTTCTTTCCTTTCTTTCTTTTCTTTTCTTTTCTTTTCTTTTTTTTTTTTTTAAAGCAGAAAGACAAGAGTGCCTGCTTTCTGTTGGAATCTGGTGACTCACATTGCAGTCACATTTTGTCAATGATTGCCTTCCAAATAGCATTTTCTAGAAAGAATCAGGGTTTTATCTTAAGAGGCCAGCAGTAGACCTTATTCAAAATGGCCTGAGACTTTCAATAATATTGATGTAAATGTTTACTGGGTTACAAGATATGAGCAACTTCAGACAATACAGCTTCAACCAAGGAGAAGGCTGTGGGGAGCTCACGAACTTGTTAGCACCACTGAATCTCCTGTTAACAAATGCTGTCTTCTCCATGAGTAAACCTAGCATCTTGTCACATGCATGTCCAAGCTTAGCCCACTGAGTCGGCCTGAAAACACTAAGTTGGCCTGTGCCTGTGTGATTGTGAGAATGTGTGTGTGTGTGTGTGTTTGTGTGTGTGAAGTGCAAAAGGACTAATGCTTTTGTTTGTAAGGTTGAAATTAAGGATTCTGTCTTAGCTGTTTAAGCCTATTACCTTAAAAGCTAATCTTTTTCACTTCTGGGAAAAGACGAATATGTGCAATGGCCTTAAAGTAACCATCATGTCGCCATGTTTGCAGTCCACTATTGACTCAAAGACTGTCATGATGAAAAAGTGGCAGAGGAGCTATGTATGCATGTTTATATTTTCCAGTCTGTTTGGAAATTCTTGTGAAGTTTCTTAGGATGTGTCTTGGCCTATCATTGTTTTCAGGCCATTCTATCTACATTTATGGCTTAGTAACAGTAGCCGGCTGAAAGCTGAAGGTCTACTTTGGTTATCTGACTTGTGTGTCATCATGCTGAAGGACATTAGGTACAGTGTTGTGAGCATAGGACAAGGTTCCACTCTTGTTTATGATGGTGGCTGTCGGTCTTCTCTTCTCACAAAGGGATAGAGGGCAAGGGGTGGAGTGTTGGTAGGGAAGAAGAAGTGATGGATTCATGTTTCTAAATCAAACATTTTGATGTAAGGACATTAGTACCAAACTGGGGTGGATTGATCCAGCCTGTGATGTCCAGATCAGGTCAGGGTACCAATGAAGTTTCCCTGGTAGGGATTTTTCTTGCCTCACAGCTATGGCCATTTCAAAGGTCAGGGCCCTGCACTGACTTGGCTCAGAGGAATTAGACGGAACATGCGTCTCTGGGCTGATTACTTAACCAAAGACAAAATAATGAGTCCTAAGCAAATACTGACTAATTGAAAGGGCTGTAAATCCATTACATATTGGTCAGGGATAATCAGGAGTATTTAATCACTTTTATCTATTCAGGAGCACTGAAGCTGCAACGGCAAAGCCCTCAACCTTGCCATGTGCTTATTATTCTCATCATTATCAAAATTACTTCACAGCTGTTCTTTGCTACATCACCTCAGCTGGAGACTGGCTAACCTGTAAAATGTTTTTAATTTGGAAGTCTAGTGAGTGTGAGGGGAGGGCTTCCTTGTTTCCACCAAGAGCTTTGTTGGTTTAAGTAGCTGTGGATGCTAGGAAAGGAGGGAGCTTCCTTGACAGGCAAGCTGCTTCATCCTGACCAGCTCATCTGGTTGGTTAGCTCCCTCTGGGCTCCCTTAAAATTACGTCTTTCTTGGTTGAAATTAGACATTTCCACGGTTGCTTTGCAATCAAGCATCCATGTGCATGTGTTTCCAACCTCTGCTGTGAAAACCAATGTCCCAGAATGCCCACACCTAGGTGAATGTGGCTACTCTAAATTCAGAAAGGGAAGCAGAATGTAGATGATCAAACCCAGCTATCCGAGTCACCAGCTCTATATTCTTTCCACTTGTGAAGGTGACTTTGTTCAGGTCGTATCATCTTTAGCAAGTTGCATAAAGACCTCAGGATGTTTGCCATCCGTACATTCTAAGTCACAACAGTGATGGGTTATGGAGAAGACAAGTCTGTCTTCCTTACCTGTCTGGAAAGCCGCAGGCTTCTCCAGTCTTTCAAAATAGGGAGGGCTCTCTGCTCAGTCTGTGAACCAATCTCATGGGAAACCATCAAGAGCTCTCATTGCATTTTTTTGCTTTGACCTGTCATGGATTCATCTCTGACCAGACACTGCAGCCACCTCGCCACTGTGGCTACCTGACCATGATCCCTTGCCACTTGTACATCAACTGTGTTACAAACCCACCTTCCTTGTCACATGAGAATGTTTGCCTAGTTCAATAGACACTGACTTTGTGCAGAATTCTCTATAACACTAAAATTTTCCATGAATGCTTAGGAGGAAAGAGAAATAAAAAAGACCAAAAAAGATAATCAGAGTCTAGGAATCAACAGTGCTTCATTTCAATCAACTTTTGCTTCCTCTGGACAGTGTGATGTCTAGGTTAGCCCATTAAGTTATCTGGATTTTTCTTTGCTTCATTTTTCAAATAAGAAAGCCATGTCACAGCCTTCACGAGTCCCTTGTCTGTACCTTTTGGATTTGGGTTCTACCCAGGGTCCTTATGCAGAGCGATGCCCCCAGTCCCAGCAGTCATCTATTTACTTCCTTCTTTTCACTTCTCACCAACTGCTTTCTTTTTTTTCTCTCCATGACCTTCTTTCATAGATTGCTTTTTTTCATGGCTTCTTCCCACTGGCTTTGTCTCCTATCTTTCTCTCTCTGTTCCCCCAGATCTATTCTGCACCCTCCTTGTATCTCAGAGAAATTCTCTCTGGCTTTCACTTTGAATATGTTTTCTCCCTCCATCCCCACTTTACCCCCACCGCAGAGAGGAGGCCTAGTAACTTTGATGAGGATGGTCTTGTAAAACTTTTACTTTCCAATCTTTAATGAGCTGAAAGATTTACTCAGCTATAATTCTGAGCTCAGAAACCAAGAATAGAGCCCCCTAACTAGCGACATGTTAATTTAGACCTCTTTTCTTACTCGCAGTAACAGGCAGAAGGGAGTCCTTGGAAATAGGGATGCCCCGGTATATTTCTCTGTCATTTAATGAATTTCAACATTCAAAGTGAAATGGTGGCTGGAACTCACTGAAAATAGATGTGGTCTAAATTATTATTTCATGTAAATTTCTTTACATGTGTGGGATTCAATGCACATTCTTCCATTATCAGTCTCTTTAACATTATTTCAAACTGGTCTGTCCCCTTTTGTGCAGTGTGACCTGTTCTTGTAGTACAATAATCCCCGATGTACCCTTTTTTCTTTCTTTCTTAAAAAAGAAGCTAATTGAATTATCTCATTATTTTAATTTGTTAAGCAAATGTATTTTGCATCTCAGGATGTGTTCTTATAGAAGGGGGCTGCAAAGGCTTTGCCCCCTGAATGGGCCATTGGCCCATTTTGACATTCATGCATTCATTAACTATCAGAACATAAAAGAACTCTGGGTGTATTTTTTTTTCCAAACACCCAACCAGCATGAAGCAACTTTTCCCAATAAGCCACAGGGGTCTCTCTACATATGTTCTCAACTGCAAGCTATTGTCACCTATTCTGAATACCTCAAAAGGCCGAGAGGAGGGAAAAAACTCAACTCAACAAAGGCCAACTGTAGCAATTGTGAAGTCTTAGTCTCAATATGACAAAAATCATTAACCTTCCATTTTCTAGGAAGGACAAATTCCAGTATAATTGTAACAGTTGAAACAGTCTCTCAGATTCCTATGAATCAAGGCTAGGGGAAATATAATCAATTTGCTGATAATTGATTACTTTGGAAAAAATATTTAAACTAGAACCAAAGTGGAATTTTGAAAATTTTTGCTGTTTGATGAATCTGTCTCTATGCTTAGAGCCTCGCTCTTTGAATTTATTTAATCTGACGGCAAAGGATCACTCTTCAGTTTCTAGCTACCAGTTTTCATTATGTCCTTTAGAACTCTAAAATGTACAAAACTTTTAAATGTAGCAAAACTCCTGTTATCCTCTCCCATTTGTGGATTGCCCTCCCTGGCTTATTCACCCTAAGACAGAGGAGATGGGAGAAAGAATCTGTTGGAAATACAATTGGATTTATCAAAAAGTAAACAAGGAACAAAAGAAACAAACAAATGTCAATAAGGCTATCTCAGGAAAGTATGTTCTCTTTATTAATATTTGGAGGTTGTACATTATAAAAACAAGCCTTCCGTTACAACAACTTTTTTATTCTACTTTAAAAAGAAAAGGCAGTAAATCACTCCCAGGCTGACAGTTTCTATCCAGGAAGAGGCTCCTATACACCAGGGGTTCATATTCATGTCAGGCTCCCAGCACCTTGCCTTGTCACTGGGAGAAATCTCCCTGTGAGTTGTGCCCATCATGTGAAAGAAAGAGAAGGTACTCACATACAAGGACTTGGCTTACTCATACCAGTCTCTGACTGAAGGTCTTCTCATTGAAAAACTGGATAAAGTCTCCACGGAAGAGTGTGAGACCTCCTTCAGAGGTCCTCGTAGTGCCTTAGAAGGCAGCATACAGCATATTGGGCAATCTTCTTGAAATGTACGTTCTGATGCTCTTTGTGGGTATGGGAGAAAGGGCTGAGGTATGTGGCTTGGTGACTCCTTATCTACTGGCAGTCATTTTATGGGACTTGGTAAAAACCTAGGTTTGATGATGAAAATTTGCTTTAATGTGTATTGATCTATGAAGACAATGAAGCCTAGTTATGGGTAAATAGTTACAGGTCACATGAGAGAAACATGTTTTTTTCTTCAGTTGGTTCACAGAGACCTATTGATAGGAAGAAAGTCATCTTGAATTTTCTGTTGTAAAACTGGACAGTGATGATACACACCTTTAATCTCAGAACTCTGCAGGCAGAGGAAGACAAATATCTGTGTTCCAGAACAGCCGGGTCTACACAGAGAAACCCAGTCTTGAAAAACAATACAAAACAAAAAACAATAGCAACCAAAAAAGTTCTGTTGTACTACACACACACACACACACACACACACACACAGCGGGGCTGAAGAGACAAACATCTATTATTTTGTCTTTTAACTAGTTCTCTTAATTTTTAGTCAATCTAAATGGGTTTTCTTCTTTTCCCTTCCTTCTTCCTTCCTTCCTTCCTTCCTTCCTTCCTTCCTTCCTTCCTTCCTTCCTCTCTCTCTTCTCTCTCTCTCTCTCTCTCTCTCTCTCTCTCTCTCTCTCTTTCTTCCTTTCTTTCTTTCTTTTATCTGTATTTCTTTTAAACAAGTTTTTTTTTTTCAAGACAATGTTTCTCTGTGTAGCCTGGCTGTCCTGGGACTCTCACTCTGTAGACCAGACTAGCCTTGAAGAACCCAGAGACTCACCTGCCTCTGGCTCTGCCTCTTACATGTTGGAATTAAAGGCATGTGCCACCACAGCCCAAGTGGCTTTCTTTCTTAAAAGAGGGAATAGCATGTCCCAATTCAGCACACTGGAATTTAAACCATAGCACAGTACTTATTTTACCTTAAGTATTATAACCTCTGAATCTTGTTTTCCATATCTGTAGAAGGGGGATAATTCTGGACTCTCCTAATAGTTATTACAGAGATTTAATGAGACACATTGTGAAAGCTCTTAAATCTGTACTTGCTTCTGAAAATAAATAGTTAGTATAAAGTAATATCCATGCATAGTGACACATGTCTTTAATCTCAGCTCCCAGGAAGCAGAGGCAGGCTTATCTCTGTGAGTTTGAAGCCAGCCCGGTCTACATAGTGAGTTCCTTTTTATACTAAGAGCTACATAATAGAGAGACCCGGTCTCAAAAATGTAAGTGTGTGTGTGTGTGTGTGTGTGTGTGTGTGTGTGTGTGTGTCTTAGAGAGAAAGAGAGAGAGAAAGAGAGAGAGAGAGCTATGATTCTCATTTGAATCTAATTGGATGCAAGAAGTCTTGAGCAGTGAATGGGCCTAGTCATTGATGTTACCATATCCTTTCTTGGCACTATGTGAGGTACAGAGATTGGATTTTGACATATAAAGTCCAATAGGGAAGAACATGTCTCACCCCACCTTTTAAAAGCTGTATCAGCATTTAGTGGTCTTTCATGGATGATATCTGGTAGATAGCATCAGAGGAAAAGAGCACTGGTGCCTAGTGGGGACCATTAGACCATGGTGCTGCTGGGTCTGGTAGCATATACCTGCAATCTCAACACTTGGGAGACAGCAGGTTGGAAAAATCCTGGGCTCAAGACTAACTTGGGCTGTACAAGGTGGCTCTGCCGGAAAAAATGAAAAAAGAAAGGTATGACTATTTGATGATCCTTCTGTCATAGGGAGGGCTGCAGAACTTTGGTCAGAATAGTTCAGAAAGCTTTCATTTGCTTGGTTTGATAGACAGATTCTCATACAATTTGGATCCTCCTCTGTGAGACTGGAACTTGTGTGGCTCTGTACAGTGCTTAGTACAGCTTAGAAAGTATGCTTTCTAGGCATCACTGGGGTATGGATTTTTGTTGTTTGTTTGTTTGTTTGTTTGTTTAACCTTTAGGAAGAAACTAGTTAGAGTATGCTATCTACCCATTCACATTTTTGTACAGCCAAGACAATGCAGTCAGTGTGCACATTCAAGTGTGTTTCATCGATTTGCGTATTTTAATCTTCTGGTTGTATGCTTGGGTTTCAACTGTTGGACACCTCTGCTACTTTACAGCCTCAGCAGAATTGCATACCTGCCATGTTCCTCTTTCACAAAGTGTTTTTTCTTGTTCTTTCTGTATACCTGTACTGGTGACCATAACATGACAGTTTTGATCAATGTACATTTCTTTAAGAGCTAGAGTTCTTAATAGAAGCAAAAGTTCTTGGACATTAGTTATTTCTACTTGGAAAATTAGCCACTTCATGATTCTGAGACGGGTCTACTTTAATACTAACAGCCGTGGGCCAAATTAATCCCAAATAAGAAATGTTGGCCTTGCTTACACAGAGAGACAGATGAGACAGTCTTTCTCATACTCAGAAAGGCAAATGTGCACTGAATACAAGCAGAACTCCCTGGCAAAACATCCACAGAGAGAGGTGTATGCAGAAAACACAGCTGAAAAGCAACAGCAGAGAGTGAGGTCTTCACCATTGTACAGGCCAGTGAGGCTGCCTCTCGCCTATGCCTCTGCATTGTTTTTCTGCTTGCCAGGAGAAAACATCTGTGAGTTATTTGAAGGGAACCTTATACTGGAGATCGCCTGAATTGGTGTCATCTCTGTTTAATTTCAGGAAATGATGTCACAATGCATTAAATACCATTGCTGGGTGATTTATTTTCCTGTGGACATGCTGTCCTAAGCATTCCTCTTCTCTTGCAGTGTTTCCAATTAACTGTAAGCTTGAATGTTCTTCCTATTTTATAATGATTTTGAGGGGTAGGAGCGGGAGGCTGGGGGTGGGAAGAGGAGTAATTTCAGAGGTTGCCGAGGTTCAGAGCTAATGACACATCTATCATGTCCTTATTGGGACAGGAGGGTCGTGAGCAAGCATCAGGGCTGTGATCACAGTGGCAAGCTGGAATAGTCTTGGTTGGTTTCAAAGAGTGTCTGGAAAAGAAAGCCTGAAGGCTCTGGTGCTGTTTAGAGAACCTCTAGATAATTCTATATTAGCGACCCGAGTACTGGAGCTTCTGCCACTCAAAGTCTCTGTGCACTCCCTTCTTCAGGGAAGAATGGAGGACACAAGTCAATTCTGTGTGCCATCTGTCGTCGTTTTTTACAATTTCTCAAATTAAAGAGACAGGCCAAAAATTTAATGTTGTGTTAAATCTTAGAAACTCCTCTGGAAGAAAAGCCAAATTGGCCATGCCTCTTGAAGGGGCGACTACATGTTGCAGCCTTTCAGTTGTCCTGATTTAGTGTTTAGAATCTGGCCTTCTGTATGGAGAAACTCACGTGTTGTTGTGGATGTGGCCACCTTGTCTCTGTTCATGTGGTCCTGGATGAAACTTGTTACAACAGCTTCTTAGGTAAGTGATGAGAGAGTATAGTCTCCTTGTCAAATGGCTTCAAGGCATGAAAAGATGTTTTTGCTGTTGTTTTGTTTTGTTTTGTTTTGTTTTCTGTTTTTTGAGACAGGGTTTCTCTGTGTAGTCCTGGCTGTCCTAGAACTCATTCTGTAGACCAGGCTAACCTCAAATTCGGAGATCTGCCTGCCTCTCCCTCCTAAGTAATAAGATTAAAGGTGTGAGCCACAATGCCTGGCAATGACAAGACACTTTTAAATATAGCTGGTGATACTATTTTAAAAGAGAGTTCACCTAAGAAATTTGACGCCCAATTTAAGAGTTACTAATGACATTAAAAAAAAAAAAATCAGTGACTCATAGCCAGAACATAGAGCTTTAAGGCACTATGATATATGTATGGTACTGTCACAGAGGATACATGTTAATATACATATGTTAAAACAGAATATCCACTGAGCCCAAGACTAAGGTTCTCTATGAAGCTCAGAGGTTAAGCACCTTGTTTTCATGAGGCCCTAGTTTAATCCTCACTACAATAGAAAAAAGGTGAACCCCGCTATAAACTGTTGGCCCTGGATGATGGCACTGTCCATAAAATTCATCAAATGGAGACTAATGTGCTATATGGGAGAGGATACTGATAAAGTTAGTCTGTGCATATATGGAGGCAGAGTTGGTATTGGAAATATTCAAGCCTCATTCTTGCTTCTGCTATAACTCTAAGACTAATCTTAAAAAAAAAATGCCTATTTTTCAAAAATAGGTAATTGAAAAATAAAATGCTTATTAAATTACCATCAGAAAGAAATAATTGTACTTCGAAGTTTAGCACCCAGTTTTATAAAATGTCACTTAAAACAACGTTGTTTAAAAATACACTGAATGATTCAAAGAGATGGGGAATTGAGGACCCTTGAATAACGGAAAATAGAAGGCATGTGAGTATTTGAATATTCAGCTATTTTAAAACTCCAAGAATAGAGTGCCATTACATGCTGTTTAGTTAGAACCCTGAATATTCATTCAAATTATTCGGAAAAAAATCTATTTCCTTCCACATGACCACAGCACACAAATGTACTCTAGGCAGAAGTGGAGCTTTTAGAAACTGAAGAACAAGGTGACAGTCTGAGAGAGCCCTGGCTGTCCCTTGGCATAGTTACAGGATCTCAGACAGTGACCTGAAGACTAAGGTCTCATTTGACTTTAGAGAGTGTGACTGTACAGACTTCAGGAGGCATCCGAAAATCCTGCCTAGCCTGCGCTGTGCTCTGTTTTCGCGATTTGGAATGGTTATGAAGTGTGAAGATGACTCCAGGCTCAGTGCTTATGTGGTGAAATAGTAACTTGGGAAGGAAGCCTTAGGTTGGCTGAGTGGAATTTGTCTATTGCCTTTACGGACCGCATGCCACTGTCTAAGTTGATTGGCAGCAGTTGTTGCAGTATGTAAAGTAATCACTCACACTCTTTAAAAGAATATTAACCCCTTAAAATGGAATCATGATTCCATTCTTAGGCTTTTATATCTGTTCTTCATGTTTTGAACTGCCAAGACCCAAATCTGCCAGAAATAATTCAGTTGTTTTTATCTAATAGTAGATGAGTTGTCAAGTCACAATATAATGGCAGATAATTTTTCTTAAACTGTAGTTTTTCTTATTTCTTATAACAGATAACAGTAACATTTGTTGAATCTGACTTTAATGTCCACACACACACATACACACAACCACAACTCAAGAGATGAAGACTGAGATTCTGAGATGACAAGCAATGAAGAGATTCTATTCTCTGGTCATTCTCAGCATGATAGGAGACTAACTAACATGGGCCAGTAACCACCTTGTATTAGTCAGGGCAAATCTGAGGAACAGTCCAGATAGAATGAATATATTTGTTTATGCATCAAAACATATATAATTGTATATTTACAATAATATCTTATTATTTATAAATATATGTGTATGTATGCATACCACTAACCAGCCCTCTTCAGCCATCCCTCTAGGCTCATTTGGGTCCGATTTGCTGAACACAGTCAGATAGTGAAGATCCACTCTTGCATTCCTTAAACCAACTCTTGCTATTCTTCATTTTAATACCTTAGTTTAGATAGAACTGTTTGTTTTTTTAATCAGACCTCTGCTATCACAAATATTTCAGAATTAATTTTTACTGAAAAATACATAGCAATTTTATAAGTATTCATTGACAAAATGATAGTCTCATGATTGGCTACACTGCAGTGGCAACCCACAAGCAGACAATAAACACCAGAGTATCCCGGGGGCGGTGCTACAGGAGTCTTTGTAATAAGAAAAAAAAGCTCTTATCAATAGAGGAGATGAATGCTGGATTATTCCCTGCAGGTTGGTGACAGGTTGGAACTCTCTATAAAAGCAATCTTATTTTTTCCCCCATGGTGAAAAGTTATAGGTTCCATTTCAGTGTTTCAAGATACCTGCAGGCAGCTCATGAGCTGATCCACTTGTTTTAAACCCTGTCTTGCAGTGAATTAAAAAAAGTGGTTTGAGAACATGGGAATATGGGGTCATTATTGGTCAATTATAGGCTCAGTTTTGCATTAAGTTTCTGCAAAGCTGTGAAGTGAAGGCCTGTGTGGCAAAATCCCACTGATGACTGACTGATGCTTTGATAAAGGCTCTCTTATGGTTTAATCCCAAAGCTGTTTTGTTCTCTTGCACACTGAATAAGAGATTATCAAATATGGTTATGTCCAAAGGGAAAGGCTTTTTATATGATGTTTGTTGCCAGTCTGAGAATTTGATGTGTGTGTGTGTGTGTGTGTGTGTGTTTGAGAACACTGTAATGCAATGCTCTGTGTTTTGCATGGGCTTCTTGGTTAATGGCCACCCAACACACTCATGCTTATGTAGATGGATTGTACAATCAGCTAAATGAAAAGTCTTCAATCCTAGTGAATCTATGGCTCAGTCTTATTGGAATTTAGATAATGAAAATGTTTATAATTTATTTTAAAAGCAGCAATTTTCTTGCCTGTAGATGCAGTGAGAACAATCTGTTAACATTTGATTTCACAAAAATAAACAAAGACTACAGGACACAGTAAAAGCCTTGATGTATAGAAGATGATACAGCAGGGGTGTCAGAGTTATTAGTAAGTGTAAACCATTAAACCCAATCTACTGCTCAGCTCAGACCCTTGTTATTCTTAATTCCTTAGACAAGAAATTTAATTTATCTGAGTGATGTGTTCTTACCTAACTGATTTTGTTGTTTTTGTTTTTGGTGGTGGTACTTTTTGTTGTTGCTTTGTATTTTGACAATGTCTCTTTCTATAGAACTCACTGTGTACATCAGGTTGGCATTGAACTCAATAGAAGTTGGCCTGCCTCTGCATCCCAAAATGTTGGAATTTAAAATGTGCACCATTGTATCCAGCCCTTTCTTTATAGAGAGTTACTTGAGATCATAAATTGCTCAGATTAGAAAGGGACAAAAATACCATTAAGTATGAAATGATATCCATTCATGCCCTTCAATAACCTGCTGAAATAATCAATTCTCTCTGTCCAAAATTCATAAAAACTAAACTTAGGTTTTCATCAAAAAGAAAAAAAATATTATACCATCATTTACCCTGAGACTTGAATAGGACTCACATCTACATCATGTAATGAACAGGAAAAATGGCAAAAGACTGAACATCACTCAACTGAGGTACAGTTTCAATGGTATAAGTTCAAGTAAGATTTGAAAGCATGTATTCATCCTTAAGAGAAAGAATGGACTGATAGCAAAACATACAATTATAGCTTTGCAACAGAGAAGTAAGGGGACTTGAGCCTCTTTTTAAACCAAGTCAGCCAGAGAGCCAACTGGTCTACGACCCTACTACTTTTCATCATGGTTGAACTGCCTTTCTGAAATAGTGATCCCATCTCCCCACCCTATGAAAAGTGAAGGAAGCTTATGAGAGATGCAAAACTACATCATTGACCTGAAGATAATTTCAGGCTGAGAGCTGTCAGGCTTCCTTTGATTTTCCATTCAGAAGTTTGCAAGTGGTACAGACCTTTAAAGAGAATCCACATTGGCAAAATCATAGAACTTGAATGGAGATACCGAAAGCAGTTTTGAAAGGCACTGTGGTGGTGCTTGCCTTTAATCCCAGCTTTTGGGAGGCAGAGGCAGGCAGATCTCTGAAGTTGAGGCCAACCTCATCAGAACAAGTTCCAGGACACCTAGGGATGCACAAAGAAATCTTGTCTTGAAAACAAACAAATAACACAGAGATATATAAAGATAGGGTAGAGGGAGGGAGGAACAGAAGGAGAAGGCAAAGGAGAGGGAAAGGGAGGGAGAGAAAGAGGAGGAAGAAAAAAGAAATCTTGTGGAGGCCTTGAGCTTAAAAACACTAACCACATATCTGCCAAGAGGCTCTCTATGGAAGACTCATGGCTGGAGAATTGAGATTGATCTATGTGGAAGTAATATTTGTAACTATGGAATTGTATAATGGTCAGCAAGAGATTACACAGAGATATATATAGAGAAATGAGGGTCAGCAAGCTTTTGAAAATGATGTGTGTGTGTGGGGGGGGGGGGGGGGGAAGAAAGACAAATGAGCAGAAATAGACATCAGACCCAAGGAGACATAATGAAAACATGTGACGAGGGGAGGCCTTTCAAAGTAGAGGAAGTAGATTTTGCAGAAAGATCAAGGACAATGATGACTAAAAATAAGCCTTTCAATGTGGCACTTTGGGGTCATGGTCTACCTTTGAATTCTGCGGGTTTGATGAGTGAGCAGGCAGGTTGGGAGGGAACAAAGGAAGAATATAAGAGAGGGCGTGGGGGTGGCTCAGTTTCTGAGCACAGGTGAAGTCAGGAGCAGGAGGAAGCTGGAGAGAGACAGAAGGAGAGGTACAGGGGCAGAGAAAAGGACAGTGGCTAATATGAGGAGGTAGATACAGGCCAGAGCCTGAGTGCAACGGAACAGTAGTGACAGACAGGTTTTGTAAAGATAGGAACGATGTGAAGAGATTCAGGTGTCTCTGGGGACAAGATGAAGAACTACAGGGGGGTGATGGGAAATGAATTAGGGAGGGATGAAGGTGTGGCTTCTGAGCATGCCCCTAGCTACAGTAGATTCATTAAAAAAAAAAAAATTCTTTCTGAAGTAGGACCCAGGATCACAAAAGAGAGGCAAAAGCAGACCACAGCACAACCCTAGACTTTATGGACAGGCAGCAGATGGATGGTGCGAGAGAAATCTTGAAATAGAGGCCAATAAGTCAGCATTTCAGTGATGTAATTGTTCCTGGAATTATGACCAAAGAATCATTCTGTAGTTCATCTGCACCATGAAATGACTAAGAAAAGTCCAAATAATATTGAGGGAGACGTTGCCTTGAAATGTCTAGTAATCTAATACAGTGTGTTGTCACTGGCCAGCACAGGAGACAGAATGAACAGCTGAAAGAAAGATCCACTGTTCAACCCAAATACATTGAGAAGTTTATTAATTTAAAGTCACCACTTTTAAATTGTTGGGTGGAAAAAAGAATAACTCAATAAATGGATTTGGAGTAATGGTTTAACTATTTTTTAAATCAATATTCTTCGTGAAAATAAGTTCCATATTTAAGAGTTCTTTGAAGTGTTGTAGCTATTTCTCTTTCCTTTGTTTAATGAAATCCTTTCAGAGCATAAAAACAAAGGGATTATAAAGAAAAATGATGATTGATTAAATTAAATTTAAATTAAGGTCTTTGAATGTTAGGAAAACACCATAAACAAAAAAAAAAAAAAGAAAAAAGAAAAATACTAAAACTTATAAAAGAATGTGCAGCATCATTTAACAGGCAAAGAATTAGTGCTCCACATAAAGAAGGCATTGTACACACCAATGCAGAGAAAAATGAAATGGACAAGAACTCAAAGATGAGCAGGGCCATTACTAAAAAGAAACATAAATGGCCAGCAGGCATTGTAAAAATGTTCAATGCCATCAGTAACCATGTGCAATGTTAAAAGACAGCATCACTTATCACTTGACAGACATTAAGAAAGAATGAATTTGAGGGTGATGACACATACCATACCTGCGATTCTGTACTAAGAGTCGTAAGAGTCGAAGTCCCATGAATCCTGAGTTCAAGGCCAGGTGCAGCCACCAAAAAAAAAAAAGTTAAGAAACAGGGAAAATAATAATAAAAAAATTATAATATCCATTGTCATACAGCATGGAAGGTTTTATCCACCATAAGAATAATCAAACATTGTCTTTCTGTCACATAAATTGCTATGATTAAAAACTAAAGCATGTGTGGCATTCCTGGCAGAGGCAGACATATCTCTGTGAGTTCAAGGCCAGCCTGGTTGACTATATAGTGAGACTCTACCTAAAAGCAATAAGACCAAACAAACAAAATCCCACTGAGGTAAAACATATTCTTACTATTTAATATAATAATTTAATTTCTTGGAATTTTGCCATAAGAAAAAAAATAAACACAAATATTATGCAAAGTTGTACCTGAAGATATTATTGATAACATTAAAGATAGAAAACTGTCTATATTACCAACTCTAAGAGACTACTCAAGGCTTTTGTAGACTAATATCCAATCATTAAAAATTTTATAATCTACATCTTTTGAGATATAGGGAAACCTTAATGTATTGCTAGCTAAAATGTAATTGGTAAAATGCTATAGAAACTGAATTCCAGTCTTGTAAAATAAAATTTGTAGAAATAGGCACAGAAAACACTAACGATTATTTTTGGGTAGTGGGATCTGGATGACTTTTTGTATTAGAATATTTCCATAAAATGTAAAAAATCGGGAGGCTAAAGCACATGATTGTTCATGGCCAATAGCTTCTCCTCACAAAGGCTAAAGCAGGGGATTATTGGTTCATGCCCAGTAGCCCCTCCCCTCAAAGGCTAAAGCAGGTGATTATTGGTTTGTGTACAATAGCCCCTCATTGTGACAGTGAGACTGTATCATTCGCATACTGGTCGTAAAAATTCAGACCATATTTTTAGTTGAGCTGAGCTCCATTCTCATACTGCCACAAAGTCAAAACACCAGAAGTGGAAGAATCTCGAATTAAGGATCAACTCTAAAATCTTTTTGGCGATCAGGGATTCAGCACATGATGTTTGAGCAAGGTGGGCGATTATGTTCAGACCATAGCTAAGAACGGCCATAGAAGCCATATTTCACGACAGACATTAGTTTCAAGCCAAGGACATGGCACAGCACATGTGGAAGAGATCAAAGTTCTCTTGCTTCTGTTTTGTTTTGCTTTGTTTTTCGTGACCTTGAAAGTGAGGATGAGGCCAAAGGAGCAAATTAACTTTGGATATGGCAAAATAAAACGAGCCAAGACATCCAGTCATGCTGTGGTAAGAGCCACAGGCTTGTGTTAGCATGAAGCAGAAGTAAGGGAAAACTGTGAGAAGAGGGGAGAGGGAGGCAGAGGGAGGGAAGAGGGAGGGAGAGAGACAGAGAGACCAAAGTCTCCCCCTCCAACCCCCAAAGCATCTGGACTGAGGGAGCACAGCAGAGAAAGGAGTGGTGGGGCTGGGTCCCTGGCTGCTAAGGTCCAGTCTTATTTGGATCAATCGGAAGCCTTGTTTGATCTTCCTCAGAGGTCAGCTTTACGTGTTCGGTTTGTGTATTTTCAGTTCTCTCTCTCCCTCTCCCTCTCCCCCCCCCCCCCCCTCTCCACCCCCCTCCCCTTCGAGGGGCTGAGGGAATGGAGGCTAGCAGAAGTCCCCTCCCGCTCTGTCATACACTCTTGACCCTTCCCTGGGACCTGTAGTTAATACATGCTCTTTAGAGGCGACAGGCAAACCCTGCTCTCCGCAGGACTCGATTCATAATTCACTGTGAGCACAGAGCAGGGCTCTGTAGTGGCTTGATTGCTCAGTGCCACAAAAAAAGCAACGTGTTTGTGACCTTCGCTGTTATCGAATCAGGAAGTAGACAGTCCTGGCATGGAGTCGAGTCTTCCTATGGCTCTCCACAACTGTAAATTATGTTCCAGCCTTCCCATCTAGAGAGCATGTCACACTTTACATTACTATTGTGTATCTTAAAATAAACAGCATTGCAAGCTGTTTATTTTGGTGTTACTATGTATGCAATTTTAAAACAGTGGTTACTTAAACAAATGTCCCTGTTCCCACAGCACTTGAAAGCCAGTGTTTGCTCCTGTGGTTTTGGTTTTGTCACTTCTGTTTGGATTATGTCTGAAAACCACACTGGGAGCAGTTGGAAGGAACCTGGCAGTTACTAAGACTGGGACTTGTAGTTGGTCCTGGCCCTCAGGATTGAGTAGCTGTCTGACTCTTTCATTGCTTACCTCCACAGTACTTTGCCCTCCTGCACTAACTAGCAATTTCAGTTTCTCTTTCAAGCTGTAAGTTTGTCCAATTCTTTGATAGAGTCGCTAATTTCTGTTCCCAGATGCTGAGCAAGTTAATCAAATAAAGGCTCTGCTGCTTCAATAACAAAATAGATCTCTCAAATACTCACTTAAGACAGTTGACTGTATCCTAAAGATACTCGATGCATTCCATTAGCATAGCCTGGCCAAGTTCACTGAGGATGGAGGGCAGTAATAAGCAAAGTGGAAACCAACTGGCCATGAGTCTTTATGCCTCCATCCTGTATGGAACTGAACTTGGTTTATGTCTTAGTAGCTCATGTAAGA
The DNA here is from genome assembly GCA_019843815.1 of Montemys delectorum. NCBI lineage: Eukaryota > Metazoa > Chordata > Mammalia > Rodentia > Muridae > Montemys > Montemys delectorum. Next base: position 75,936 of record JADRCD010223473.1, read on the forward strand.
CTGGTAGGCATTGGTTTGACTCCCAGGGAAACACTTTGTAGCAATGTTTCTTTGGAAAGAAATTGAACACTGTATAATAGTCTTCATCTGTGAAATACATGGGAGAGAGACCAGATAAAATGGTGCGTGAAAAATAGCCTTTGCACTTGTAAGGCGTTGGTACCCAATACTTCGTCTTTTGTGCCTCCCCTTTGGCCTTCACTCCATGACATAAATTACAGCTGTGGGTGGTCTATGTACAGTCCTGTTGACTGCAAACAGGAGTTAATGTAGTGTGTGAGAGATCCTCATAGCCTGGCCTAGTCTGCAGGTGACATTTGTAACAGCCATTACCCTAACCCTGCTGAGCTTTTCGGGGGGAGAAGGGGGAAACACAGCACCCCAGGGTACCTTCTCCTTTCCTGGCTTGTTTTAGGAAGAGAAGGAAGGCTGGTGGTTTAAAGCTATGCATCATGCTTACCCCCTTCCCTTTTGAGTGGAGGCATCAGACTGTACCATGTGTCCCATCTTCTTAACATAACTTCCTGTTGTACTGACACATTGGAAAGGAACACTCGAGATCATTTGCTGGTAAATGAATGAATGGTCTTGAGCGTTTCAAAAAAAAAATCTAAGTTAGTGTGGAACAATTAATTGCCATCCTTAAAGTTTTGGACACAGGAGTAATTTTTATTTTCATATCTTGTTTGTGGGAATGAAATAGGAATATTGTTCTTGAATATGTTTTCCGTGAGATTTGTTGAAAAAAAATTAGATTAGATTTTTTTTATGAGCTTGAAATTGCATCATATGTGGGATCTGAAATATTAAGGAGATGACACCAGTTATTCGTGAGACAGTCACATTTCTTTCTCTTCTACAGCACATATTAAAGCCCTGTGCTGTGAAGACATCAAAGATAATCTCTCGGATCATTGAGATGCAGGGGAGATGCAGTAATTGTTTTCTGTTACATGAAAAGATTCATGTAAGATATTTTGAGTATATGGATATTTTTACTTCAAATATAGTGAAAATACAGGGGCCATATATGTGAGCTTTGAAAAGGTTACATTGCCCCATTCATTGAAGGCAAGTTTCAACTACTTGGGTTTCTTCCAGGAGAGGTAATAAAGCTGAGGGCAGAGTGTTTGGAATGGATTGAGGCAGGGATTTTTGAGGAAAGCCTTTATCATGTTGCCTGCACTAAGACTTGTGGAAGCGTGGCTTCTTAAAGAGGGGAATACTGTTTAATTCCCATGATAATTTTGAGGCTGAAGAAAATCCAAATTTCTCGCTGTCATTAACTCATTGTTTATCCAGACACTATAGAATCCTATTGCTCTTGACAGAACCACAAAGCAGAGAAAAGAGTAGTGAACTAGAAATAAGTGTGGGATTACAAATGGAGTTTAACTGAAACCAAACAATTTTCATGTTCACCTTCAGAGCTGAAGATCTAAGCTGCTGTCTTTCTGTAACTGGCCTACCTTGTCACAGAATAGTCATACTGTTTTCTTTAAAGTCATGAATTCAGCTTGCTTATAAGTAAGACATTGTCTTGTATAGGAGGCAGGCAGGGATGGGGGTGCTGATACACGCACCCATGTGTACATGTGTGTAAGCTAGTGGACATTGGGTGTCATACACAATTGCTCCCGCTTTTTTTTTTTTTTTTTGAGAAAGTCCTTTAATGAATAGAGTTCACTGGCTGCCCTTTGCACACCCCAAGATCCTCCTGTTTCTACCTTCAGTGGTGAGATTAAAGGTGTGTACCACCACCCTGACATTTTATATTGATTTCAAGGCTCTAAACTTTAGTTGTCTGTTTGGACAGCAAGCATTTTACCCACTGAGCCACTTTCCCAACCCTACAGGATATGATTGGACAGGATTTGGGTCTATGTGTCTTATCCCCAACTTGGCCACTTCTCCTCCTTTGCCATGCCCCGTTTGACTGTGGCTTAACTACATCCACATCCTTCATCCCATCTTTCACCATGCTATATGTTAGTTGTATTTGGTGTTCAAACAATGGTTGCAGTTTTCATCGATTTGCCTCATTGGAAATGGGTCAATAATTCTTATTGTGAAGGAAGTGGGGTGTGGTGTGCAGTTTTGCCCTAATAAAATTAGATAGCATAGTGGCAACTGTGTGTTTGTTAAAAAGCAGTTAGCACAAATTAGAAATACTTCACAACAGATGTGTTTTGTGAAAGGATATGCTAAAAAATTAAAACAGAGAATACTTTCCGGTTATAATTTTAGAAAAATATTGTGCAATGAGGCAAATTTACAATTCATTTAAATCAACCTTTTTATAGAGTGTGTGCCTTCATGATAAAATTTTGACAATTCTGCAATTTGTTGCAGTGTTTCATTGAGGGGGTGGGAATCCATCTGTTAGTTATTTTGGGGGACACCATTACATCAATAAAAATCATTCCCAGGTTGTACACAGAATTCACTTTAAGTTAATGTGCGGCTGTTTTTAGTACAATTGAGTTAAAGGCCAAAGGTCCTATACTGTATGGAGAGTGCACTTGTATGGCGAAGGTACTGCTTCCTTTGTCTGTTCTGGCGAACACAATCCCAATTCCAGTGGGCTCCATTCTCCAGCCTTGGGTCTTCACTAATATTTCTTGTTCTTCCTTCACTGGTCCCTTTTTGAGCTTCTAGAGACACGTTTCTGTGGGTGGTATTTGAGTCAATACCTTTGATACAGTCGCTATTAATCACTGTCTGCCCTGCTATGAGGCAGGTTTAATGATATTCCCTTGAGTAGCTTTGGTAAACTGGAAACTTACCAACAGTTTCAGCCTTTGATATTCAACTCACAAGGGTATGGGGTGGAGGTGGTGGAGAGAAATGGAGGGTTAAAGAAAAGGAAAAACAAACTGGAAATCAGAAAAGAAGAACAAAAAGAATTGAAAAAAATGGGATGAAATTTAAAAGGGAGGAGACATATAGCTTTTTGTATGCAGACTAGTCTGCCATTGAGTTGAGCATCTAGAAGTCTCGGCAGCACTGTTTGGAACCTGAACACAAGGGCGCTAAATTTATCATCCATTCTTTGTTATTTAGGAATGGAAAAAGCTAGCTGACTTGGCTAACTTTGGTTTCTACCTCTGTCTTAGTACTGTTTTAGCCTTCCTAAAATGTATCTCTTTGTGAACCAAGAATGCAAGGAGCAGTGTATGTGTGTGTGTGTGTGTGTGTGTGTGTAGTGCCTAAGTGTGTGTGTTTGTGTGGAGTGTCTGAGTGTATATGTGTGTGTAGTGTCTGAGTGTGTGTGTGTATGTGTGTGTGTAGTGTCTGAGTGTGTGTGTATGTGTTTGTGTGGAGTGTGTGTGTGTGTGTGTGTGTGTGTTGAGTGTCTGAGTGTGTGATTTCTTCCTCTTGTGGATATGGGGATGGGAGGGTTTCTTTCTTTAAAGTAGGAAAAGAGTATGTCCTGCTACATGCATTAAAATATTTTATGTAGAATTTTAAAAGTACCAAGAAATAAAGTTCATCGATGTGAGGAGACATGGAGCCTGCTGGGGCAGCAGGACCACTTGCTTCCCTTTGTTTGTTTGCCTCCAAGTTCTATGTTGGAGTTAACCCTGGGGGGTGGGGAGAAAGGTAGAAGACAAGCTGCTACAGATGTGACTAACTATGAATATTCATGAGCTCTGCTGCTCTTCCTTTCCTTCAGCATCCAGGCCTTTCTGATCTTCAGCTCCCGGGTTCTCCCCCTGTCTCCTACACTATGCTCCCATAACCTCAAATCTGCCCTCCCAGGCCAACCATTAGACAAGACAAGTTCTACACAGAGACTGGCATCATACAGTTACCAGTAGCTTCTGAAACTGTGTGTGTGTGTGTGTGTGTGTGTGTGTGTGTGTGTGTATGGTGTGTCTATACACGTACATGCACACTTACATCAAAACAAAGGGGGATAAAAAAATGTTATCCACAGTTTTATGAATCCAACTCCCCTTAATGTTCATTATTTAAACCAGCAGCAATTACAAGTTCAAAGGGGTTTAGAAGGCCAGCAACCCGCATAATCACTGCCAAATTAAGCGGGACTCATTCGTCACAGGAGAGTACACCGTGAGCACTGAATCATGCATGCCGTGACAGGCTCTGATTTACATAAAGCAGAAAGCAGTGCCCTCTAGGCTGTGTGTTACCTCATCTCCGCAGTCCTGTGACTCGTGGATTTTTTTTTTTTTTTTTTTTTTTTTTTTTGTCTTGGGAAGCTGATACTGTCCTAGATGTGGGCAGTTATTTCCATCCTTTGGAAGGTACAGAAGTTCAGATCACATGAAGAGCTTTGCATAATGTGAGCAAAATTGTGATTTTGGAAAAGACTGCCTAAATGTCTCAAATTAAGCATGTGGGAGGGGGTTGCTTCGAAGAATGCACATTTTGGTACAGCTGTAGTCTCTTTTCTTTCCAGGCTGTTCAAGCCTGTAGTTCAGATCAAGGATGCTGATAAGCTAGCAAACACCTCGGACCAGAGACCTCCATGGCCTAAGGGAGAAATAAATACTCCCCGAGGCCCGGTCCTCTTTGGCATTTACAGAACTGTTGATTGCTACCTAGTGAGAGTTGGGGCCAATAATTGAAGTAACCTGTTTCTTGTAGTTGGTTTCATGTTACCAAACTTTATGGAGAAGTTCTGATTGGATAGTCTACGAAACCTGCTTGAGGCCTGTCATCAACCTCAAAATCTCTTAAGTCTGAAGATGAAAATTCCAGAATTGAGTTCAGATGGCAATGTAGTCGGGATGGAATGGTCAGATACCAGAACAGCGTCTGCAGATTTATATTTCTCCTCCTAGGGTCTTTCCTGTCTCTTAGGCTGCTTTGTCCCTTATCGTTTGTCATCTCTCGCTCATGGCTGAATCATCTTGATATTATGATGCCCCTCAGGACTGTAGCCACCATTTCCTTCCCTTTCCACATAGACTGAACTGTGTCTACACTTAGACCTTGAAGAGCTTGGGGTTTGAGAATTAGCTTGGTAATTGGAAGATTACCTATGCTTACACTTCTCTGCTGACTTTGAAGTACAGATAAAGGTCTTGTGGGTTTTTTGCCTCTTGTAACCAAGTCTACACTACATGCATATCAAAGTCATGTGGTTTTAAAAGGTTCTTTGAAGCAGATCACAGTTGCTTTTGAAGCAAAGTGACAAAAAAACAGGCCTCCAGACACCCAGACTTCCTGGTGACACTTCACCACTACTACTCAAAGCCCTCTGGGAATTCACTTGCACTTTGCCTCTGTCCCCTTCTGTGAATGCCTTTATAGAGCCCTTCAGTGGGTAGGGATTGGGGTCCTCAAGTGTTAAGTTACAGCAATGCCACATCTACCATTACTAGTAGATACTATTCAACTGCAGGTAAAGGTGAGTCAGTCAGGACTCAGGTCCAGCTGTGTCTCCTTAAGTAAGCCAATGGGAGCCATCTGAAAGATACAACTCACTCAGCCCCATGCCCTTTAGTTCTCTCCTATACACGATGGGGATTCTCATTTCTATCTTGTTTAACCCATGACTGGAGTCAACCTCTGAGCTCATCAAGTGCCTTGAATTCTTCCTTAAGTCATCTTGATTCTCCCCTTCTAAGCTCATCTTTGTGGTTTAGAAATGGGACCCTGTCTTGATGCTTCACCCTGAATTTATTTTGTGTCTTTTGGGTGAGCTTTGATGTAAGGGTACCCTTCTGAGAAGAAGGGTCTGCCACAGTCCAAAGAGTCTGGAAAGACAAAGCCTTTCTTCTTCCCACCCCATTTCTAGTGTTTTAGGGAATAAGAGTCAGCATTTTTGTCTTACAGGTTCTCATATATGTCCCCTCCCTTAGATCAAATCTTTCTGCCTAAATAATTTCATGTCCTTTAAAACTGAAATGAAGTGTTGGGGCTGAGGAGCTGAAAGAGCAGTTAGGAGTCTTAAGTAAGATATGTGTTCAGTGTCCAGCACCCACATCAGGTGGCTCATAGCTCCTCAAAACACCACCAACTCCACCCATGTGATGATTCACATAAACTCACACAGGCACACACACATAAATGAAATATGTTTTATATATATTTATGTGTGTGTACATATATACACATATATATACATATATACATACATATATACATATGTATGTATATATGTATATATATGAAAAAAGCTAAACTATTGTTACCACATTACGGTATAGTGGTTGAAATGGACTGTGTTTGATGGACAAATTTATATACTGATTGGGACTGTAGGTCCGTGGTTGAGCACATACCTAGCATCTACAAAGCCCTGGAATCTACTCTCAGCATTAAAAATATGAAAATTTTATATGACATCTCCTATGATATTTTTGCTGAGAGTGTATCCCAACACACAGTAGACACTGAGTTTGAGCTTCAGCCAGCCCTTATGAGGTTGGGCAGGATGATTGTCATAGTTTGAGACTAGCCTGGACTACATAGTGAGTCCAGTCCAGCCTGGACTACATGGTGAGACTCTGGCTTAAACAACAACAATGAATGATTATGTACTGTCATCAGAAGCCTAGAAGCGCTGGAAGCATATTGGCCATTCGGGTGATCTATATTATTCTAAACTTTCAGACGCCCATCAGAAAAATAAATCAGTGGTTTGCAAATCCAAATAGGATTTATACATAAGCTACTTAAAGATATCCCAATAAAGAAGTAATGTAATTGGATCTGTATACACTAGGGCAATTTTACTTAGCATGCCAACAAAAATAGCCAAACACTATTAACTTGGGCAGCTTGTCCTTACAAATGCACATGGAGCAGACAGCATATAGATGCATGTACATGTGCGTGCACCAGCGCGCGCGCACACACACACACACACACACACACACACACACAGGCATGTACCAGTGAACAAATATTGAATGACAAAGATACTAGTCCTTGCTCAGTGAATTTCATGGGACATTTTTGCAAGCCTACTTCATTTGTAGAACACTTTGTGACTGGCCTATCAATACCATGTGTGATTAGATTCTGAAGTTCGGTTAGTGATAGAAACTTAGGCATACTTCTTTTGCAAGCAACTTGTGTGCATCTCCATTCACATCTTTCTTAACAGTGTGTGATTTCTGACATGACTATGCCAGTGGAAAAGAACTGAGGATGGAGACATATTTTAATGATAAGGGTTCACCTTCTTTGGCCCAGCTTCTATAAAATCTTGCTGCTATATTGAGCCAAAGTAGCCATCAATGTTCCTTTTATTGGACATGCTTCATATATCGTGATGAGGTTATATGCATCCGTAGAGTTGTTAGGAAGAACTGAACATGCCACTGATGTGCACTGAAGGCAAGTTAATTGTGTAGATGCCACAAAACAGCATCCATGAGTAGAGCTCTCTGTCAGGCATATTAATCTGCCTGGAATAAAAACTGCTAAACAGGCTTGTAACCAATAGCCTAAGGTAAAATCTGGTATTAATAAACCGATGGCCATGAATCAAACCGCAACTATCTTTATGTACATAGGGATCTGTAGCCGGTAAAACCACTGATAGATGCTGGTCTGTAAATGTAATCCTTTTTCATATTACTCACAGAATTTAAGCCAAAGACCGTTGTTGAAAGTACACATTTCTCTCCAGTCTCTACCATAATAGCAGCATCAGATATTTTCATTAACCAAGAAAACAAATTCTTTTGAGATCTGTCTGTCTACATTTGTAATTCAAGAAAAATTTCTATTTGAAATGCCCAAGGGGAAATTGTCCAAGGTAATGTCTATTCTGAAAAATTTTAATATAACCGACTTCTATCCAAGCAACCCCTGCATAATCCAGCTGCATCTGAAATCAGCCCTTGTTTGTGTGATGATGAACAATAAGGACTCTAAACAGCATTTCTTCCAACTTCATGTTTTGACTGTGCATGATACAGCAAATATTTCTACCTCTGGGTACACACACATGCACATGATGCATATACCTGGAGCTCTGTGTCTTAATTTTTATCTGGAAAGCAGGTTGTAGACAGGGAATACCTCTGGTGAATTTGTTCTCCTGGGATCTTCAAGGAGCTGCTGACTCATTTTCTGATCCATTTTCAATACTGAAAAAACCCCCAGGGCAAGTATAGAGAAACATACAAGTCAAGAGATATGAGTGAGACATAGAAAAGAATGAAAATGGCCACCGTTGTGAGCTCAGAACATTCTTCCGGGTTCCCCAAATCTCTTCGAGCACAGTCAATATTGTGAATTCATTTGTTTTCTAGGATAAGGGTGTTGCTGTATATAGAGTGTAAGTTTGGAAGGAGCAAGAGAAAAATGTTCATTTTAAACAATGAATCTGAAGACTTTAGTGGGGTATGCCTAAAATAGTGCTTTCTAGAACACTTTCTAGATCATGGGAAACACGGGTGAGGACACAAGAAAAATGGCTTCCTTGGCCATTCAGTTCTCATCCATTCCTTCATTCGTTTGTACTGAATAGCCGTTGGGTGTGTTAAGCATTCATTTAACTAATTGAATTACTGACCCATAAGCACATATCTATATCTGTGTATCTGTATATACACACTAGGACTGTATATATGCTTATGCATTTCTGTATACCAGTTGACTTTTTTCAGTTCCTCAGTAGCACACAAGGAATGTGAGGAAAGCTACTCATTGATGAGGATAACCTTATGAAGCATCAAGGTAAATAGGAATCACAGGTCCACAGTACTATTTACCTCAAACATCTTCATGATGATTGAAGCAGAATCCTTCCTTACAGTAAATCTACTGTGAAGGCTACACCATAAAATACTCTTATTGTCTTGATAGACAGTGTCTTGTGTAAATATTTTTCCAGGCAATATTTTTGCTAAGACACAACTGTTAGCTATACCAGCACTTTTAAATTATAGATTGGCTGCATCTCACTAGACCAGCATATCCCTGAACTGTTGATGAAGTAAAGATCTTTAACCTCAAACAAAACAAACTAGAATTTTAAATTTCTTTCTTTCTTTCTTTCTTTCTTTCTTTCTTTCTTTCTTTCTTTCTTTCTTTCTTTTTCT
>JADRCD010223474.1:12106-25539 GCA_019843815.1 Montemys delectorum
TGGATGGATGGATGGATGGATGATGAGTGGGTAGATGGTTGGATGGGTGCGTGGATGGATGGATGCTTCTTTCTCCTTTTCTTAGTTTGCATCTTCTACTTTCTGGAACATAAGCAGAAGATACTTTGTAAGAGCTTTTGCATGTCTTAAAATGGTTTTATTCTATTCTCACACTTTGGTTAATTTAATGACTAGATATGTAATTCTGAGTTGAAAAACAATCTCCCTTACAACACTGACAGCATTACTGTCTGTCTTTTTACTACCAACTAGTTCTGTGAGATGTCTAGGGCAGTTTCACACTTCACACCCCTTCCTTTCACTGCCTCCTGGGTTTTTTTTTTTTTTTACATTTCTAGCAGGATATAGGGTTTTACTGTTATTCTATATTTTTAAATTGTTTTTTATTGTAGAAATATTTTTAGTTCAATATATTTTGCTCAAACATTTCTCCTCGCCCAGTTCTTTCCAGATCTCCTCCTGACCTCCTTACCCACCAAACTTAATGTTTGATATTCTCTCTTTCTTCCCCTCCCTCCTCTCTCTCTTTCTCTCTCTCTCCTTCTCTGTCTCTGTCTCTCTCTCTCTTTCTCACACACACACACATGCACACACACACATACATATGCACCACAGAACAACACAACACAAAAGTAAGAAACATGTCCTCGTGAGAACATGCTTAGATATGAGACTTCTTTCAAACTAACAGTTATTCAGAAATCCTATTCAAGTTAAAGATTAATCTCTCTTGACACTACCACTATTATTTTATTGTATATATTTAAAATATAGCTCATACTTTCTATTTTTAAAATACACGCTCAGCTTGCTATCTTTTCCTTCAATTTACATTATTAAATACACAACCTTCCAGTTGTTTCAAAATGTTTTTAATTGACATGAAAAGCATGAACTGTAGCATCTTAAAGACATAAACTCTTCTTTTCACTAGTATGGAGTACACATTCTTTGTGCATTGTTATCATCGTTCATCTCTAGATCTCATTCCATCTTCAACTTGTATGCCAATTGAACAGAAACACTCAGATCTCTCTCCCCCCAGGCTCTGTAATGAAAATCCTGCTATTTCTGTAACTTGAACTATTGAATGTACCTCACATACAAATATGATCAGAATATGTGGCTGTCTTATTTTAACAATTATAATGTCCTCAAGGTTGACTCATGTCGTGAATATATCAGAATGCCTCTTATTTTTGAGATTTTACTAATTTTTATTTTATGTTTATGGTGTTTTGCATGCATGTATGTGTAAACACTATGGATATGTATTGCCAAAGAGTGACAGAAAAGGGCATAACATACTCTGGAACTGAACCAGTGTGTGCATGATGGGAACTGAACCTCATCTTCTGGAATAGCAATCAATATTCTTTACTGCAGAGCTATCTCCTCAGTTCCTAACCTTTTTCTTTGATACTGAAAAATAATCAAATGCCCTTACATTCGTATTTATCCATTCATCTACCTATGGAAAATTTCTCAGGATTACCTTCCTCACACTAAGGAAGATTGATATCAGGTAGCAAGAACTGAGGTTAGGCCAGGTGATGGTGGTGCACACCTTTAATCCCAGCACCCGGGAGGCAGAGGCAGGTGGATTTCTGAGTTCAAGGCCAGCCTGGTCTATAAAGTGAGTTCCAGGACAGCCAGGGGAACACAGAGAGACCCTGTATTGAAAGAAAAAAAAAAGAACTGAAGTTAGGAATCCAGGACTTTACCCCTCTGGTTGGGAAATACTTGTGTTTTGAGTTAAGCTAAAGGATAGTGTGTGGATCCAGGAAATATTGTCTAAGAAGATGTTACACTCCTGTGTATATGTGGGTAGATAGGTAGGTAGGTAGGTAGGTAGGTAGGTAGGTAGGTAGGTAAGTGATAGGGATGGAATAAGGATGACTTTTTCTCTTTTACTTGTGAATGATACTTCAGTGTACACAGATGTATAAATATTTTTGAGATCTGTTTTCATTTCATTTAGGTAAATGGCCCAGATACTGAATATTTACATTTAGCAAAGTATACCTTCCTCATATGTCATATCCCATCTTTTCTTGTATTAGGGGTCAACAGCTATTTCCCATGGACCAAATACAACCTTTTACGTATCATAAGTTATTGAACTGTCTTTATATTTTTAAGTAGTTGAAAATAAAAAAGAAGAAAGAAATTTTATGGAATACAAAAATATGAGCAGCTGAAACTTCATTATCATCAGCACTGTGTTTTACTGGAATACAAGCATGCTCAGCTGCCTTCATGCTACAAAATTCTGGGATGAGTATTGGTGAGAGGTGCTATGTCACTTGCAGAGATGAAAACATTTACTCTCTGTCCCTTTACAGAAAAGATTTGTTGACTATTTTATTTGTACTGCTTTTGGCCACTATAGAGTTTATAAACAATTCTTCTTTGCCATGGTTACTTTCTGTTCCCCTCCCGCTACTCTAGTCAGGTCACAGGTCAAAATATTTTGACAGAGTTGTTTGAGGTAACAATCCATCTTCCAACTTCTTCAGTGGTATTCAAACTCTAGTTGGGTTCCCTCCTCATCCTTCTACTGAAATACTTCTGTCATGACCCCTCATGAATGTAGATTGCTAATTCCAGCATCATAATTTCAGCCAGGTCATCTGGTGGTCCCATGTGGTACAATAATGTACACTTTTGTTTTGAAACACAGTCTTTGTTTGGCTTCTGTTCAACCCTCTCAGATATCTTTTCTCTATTCTTCTGGCTACTCCTGTCTTTGCTTGCTGTCTCTTCTGTGATCTGCATGGTGTACTTTAGGGTTTTGTCATCAAATTTCTACTATCTGCCTTTACTCTCTGCAGGATAATTTCAAGCACTGGCATTCAATATTGTCAAAACACCAATTCTGAATTTTATACACAATGTAGGTCCAAGTGGTATTTACATACTTTATCAGGTTTTCCTTCTTCACATGGTAGAAGATGGGTTATAAGTTGGCAAACATGGAAATTTGGAAATGACAAATTTGCTCCTTCAAGCTAAGAGGTGTATGATTTGAACTAAGGTAGAAAATAGTATATCGACCCAGCTGATGCCTTCCACACAGACTCCATGGTCTTGCATGTGTAGATGCATATGGGTTGACAAATAGTTTGTGAAAGAGCTAGAGGGAAATATATGAGTTCAAAAGGATGGCCAGTATGTCTCTGAATGTAGAAACATTGATAGATGAGCATATTTGAGCATATTTGAGCATGTGAAGCTTGAAGGTCCTAATGGGCTTCTAAGTGAGATATCAAGCAGGTACCTTATAGACGAGTCAGCAGTATGGAGAAATAAGAACAACTTCGTCTCTATTTCTTAGACTCTTGGTCTCTTTCTGTCTCTCTCAGTGTCTCTCTGTGTATGTGAGTGCGTGTGTGTGTGTGTGTGTGTGTGTGTGTGTGTGTGTGTGTGTGTCCGTCCGCTCGCGCGTGTGTGGCATGCAAGCATGATACACTAACTTTCATCTTAATTCAAATCATACATTGGATGGCCTTGTAATTATGTAAATCCCATACTCTGTTGTCCACTCTGAAGGGACCTCTCACACTTTATCTACTTCATTTCTTTGTCTTGGTCTTGAGGTCCCCAAACCAAGACATAGTAGCTTGCTTCCCATTGCTCCAACACACTGAAGCCATCCTGACCGTAGAACAGCTCATTGAAGCCAGCTTTTTCCCTCAGAGATAGTTTGGGTTTTCCATTCAGAACTCAATTTAAATGTCATTTCAAAATTGTTCTTGGCTACATAACAAGATATGTTTATTACACTGTATTTTCATTAGAGCCCTTATATATAATGATTTCCTATACCAATCTCCCCAAATATTCCCTGAAGCTAGCGTGTACGTACACAATCCACACTCCATAGTAGAGTACAGTGTACAATGTGGAACTCTCTCCACTACTCAGATTCATCCTCTTTGGTACACTAATTCTAGAAATGAGAATATAGAATAAGTTTTTGTAATCCTTTGAGGGTTTTTTGCTGCCCAATTTTGTAAAAGGGCAATATTTAGGCACACTCATGAGACAAAAGCAACAAAGCACCCTGCAATGACTTGCTGTGCCCTTGTAAATCAGAATCTGAAAATAGTGATGGTTTTCCTTCTTCCCTTCTGCCATTGCTTCCTATGTGCTGTGTAATTGTTAAGGCTTGCCATTGTATAAAGTGTTGGCTATCGAACAGTGTGTAAAAAAACAAAGGTCCTCTCCTTAACTATACACAGCCTGTGCTCACGTGCGTAAAAGGAAAACTGCAAAAAGTCTGAATTAGGAAGGCTGCCTGAGCCTGGGAGCCGTTCTGACTCTGCAGAAGTGTGATTGCACATACCCAGCATTTCATCTCAGCTTTCTCACTTTCCCACATACTCACTGTGCAGTTAGAAGGAGGGAATCTTATTTCTCCACCTCTCTGTTTCCCCGTAAAGGAAATAGTGGCATGGTATCTATTAAATATGTTTGCTATGAGTATTTATTTATTTAGTTACAACATAAAAATGTACTCTAGTTCATGTGTTGATCTTAACTGTTATTGCCATTTCATGATCCCTGCTGGTGTCACTACTCCTAGTACTGTGGCTGCCATCCTTGCTGTTGAGACTACATGGGACATGTAGAAATCAAAGGAAAAAAACGTGTGTCTTAGAAATTTTTGTTGGCAGCTATGAAATAAGTCTTACTAGTTATTTATCATCAACACAATTTGCCCAGACTCTCGGGGAATACAAAAGGTTGATGGCTATCATTTTATAGCTCCCTCCACAAATTAGTATGAAAGATATGAAACAATGGACCATATCCTAGCCCTTTCTGAGACCTAGGTATGTGGTTCTTATTGTTAGGAAAATTGCATCATCCTCTCTATCTGACCACAAAGATCCAGTTACACATAGATGATCCTTGCACCCAGTCAGCATGCACTCCTTATCCAAGAGGAAACATGGTCAACTGCTCAGCCTTTGCTTCCAATCTGATTTGTCCTTTGGGCCTTCAGGGCTGACTGCCTTCTCTAGGGACGATCATTTAGGGCCAGAAATAGAAACCTGGAATCACATGAAGAACACTCATTCTGTTCATAACTATTTTTTGTGGCAGTGAAATCTGAGATTCCATCGAAATGCTTAAAAAACCCATAAGAATAAAAGCTCTCCCAGTTGAAGCCAGAACCTGAGTCCATGCAAATGAGCAATGGTACTATGAGAAGGGCCACAAAACAGTTTTTCTACTTGAGTAAATAACATTTCTCTACAAAACATGATCTAAGATCCCTCCTGCACCTTTTTGTCCTTTCTATTTCCTCTGCTCCTTTCTCTAAACTAAGTTATTCCTTAGTTTCTCTATTCCACTTCCATTGTCCCCTTGATAGATCCAGATTGTTAGATTAAAACTCACCACCCTGTGTTTTTACATGTGCCTAATTTTCGATTTCTATTCAGGGGCCTCACTCTGGTCCTTTAGCTATTTAGCATTCTAAGCAAATGCAAAAAGAGGCTGAAGGTTCAAAGGCATCTCCTGCATTTCTTCTTCACCTCTCTGATTAGAAAGCACATTAGCTTAATAATAAAATATCTGGGTTAAACATTTGATCTAATAAGCAGAAAGAGTCCAGCCCAGTCCTGATCTTTAAAGAAAACTCCTTGCAAAGAATTCCAACCTGATTTTCCACGGACTCTCCAGTGCTCAATCACATTATTTTCCTGTGCCTTTCATACATCAGCAGAGCCCTTCAGAGTCATTTGGGATTATTGATTATGAAGGAGCAAAAATCTTTCACACCACAAGCAGGGTGACAGCAACAGCCTCTCTCTTAGGTCGCTTTTCAATCAGTATTTGTGCTCACCAAATGGATTTCATTCCACACTTCTTCTTTGACTCAAACTGTTTTTTTCAGGTACTGTTACTTGTTGAGAAGTGACCATATAAGAAGTTTAAAATCTAGATTTTAAATGTGCCCAACACTTCATTTCATGCACCGTTTGCTCCATTGTTCAAAGTAAACAGTAGTTTGAAAGTCTCCATATGTAGGTTCTATTCAGGACTTCAGTTTTTTACAATATTAGCATATCACTTTAAAAAATCTGCTCCACCAGAAAGGAGTCAAACAAAACCTTATAATCTGTCACATTAACTTTATGGTTCCTATTTGCAAAGCATTCTTGTTGATAAGGTTAACATATTCAGTGGCACTTTTCCATGTTTTCTTATTCCTCCCTTTAAACAAGATGACTTCCAAAGAACGGACGATGGTACGAAGGGCAGCAGCGAGCACATGGGAAGTGCCTCTGCATATCACAACTCAAATTATTAAACAGCCACTTCAAACTAACAAGCCATTATTAACCCTGGATGACTTTGGGTCAGATGCATGAAAAGATGTTCAGATATGCCAAATAAGTGTCCCCAAGTAACTCTAAGAAGTTTAAAAAGAAACTTATATGAATCACATGGGAAACACTCATATGATTAATACCAAGTCCAAGGCAAAGAGTTCTAGGTAGCTTTTGGCTCCTATAGACTAATCCAAGTATTCATTTAGGCATAAACTACATAATCAAGTGTCTACAACACACTAGACCCCGTGAGATATACTGGGTGAGCAGGAGTGATAAAACTCACAGGCAGCATTTGATTCCACAAGCCAACACTGAAAAGAGCCACAAAACCAACAAGCAGGCAGAGGTAAGAGTGGCAACAAAGGTGAGGGGCATGATGAGGAGGGGTCCATCTCAAAGTCATCATACTTGTCTATGGAAACAAGTCACTGAGATAAAATCTTTCTAGGCATTTAACGTATGATTAACATTTCCAAACTTCAGCATGGAGGAAAGCAACAATCTAAAATCGTGCTGCAATATTGATTTGAAAAACCTCAACTTTCAATAAAAAGAGTTTTTGTTTAGTTTTTAGAAATAACAGCATGACCTCTAGTCTGCTTTGATCTCAAATAAGGTATTTTCCATGAAGTATGATCCACCCCATTAGTCTTTCTTTTCTATGAACTAAGGAAAAAAAAAACCACCACAAGTTAGGGATTTGATATATAACCCAGGCTTGGCTCAAAAATTATAAGCCCCCTACCTCAGCCTCATGGGTGCTAAGATCATGAGTATGTACAGCTATAGCTGGTTTCCATGAAATACTGAATGCAGACTTCCCTAGCATAGTACAATTACTATATCCTACAACTACATATGGCATTTTAGTGTTTGATGGGCTAGGAATATAAAATCACAAATAACCACTCATCATAAAGCAGAGAAAAGGCTCATTACTAATTCACATTCATCTATTCAGTGATTATTAAGTACTTATTTGGGGGACACTGAGATGGTAAACAGATTCGAAGCCAACAGCTTTAAAACACTAGAGCAGGAGATTTGGGAAAGCTGCATTTAATAGCCAAACCAAGATGGAGTCAAGTATAAGATAAATTCAGCATTTGTAGAAACATATTGAACCTGCTCCCTTGGGAATGAGTGTAGACATGGCGTCAGGTAGAATAGAGACTATTTTTAGGACAGAGGTACAGGAGAACAGCAATGTAATGGAAGGAAGCCACAGAATTGAGAATGATGGAGGTCAGAGCAAGGAGCATTTCCTGATGTGGAAGTGAACAGTGGAAGAACTGAGGAAATCTAGAGATGGCAAAACCATCAACTATAAGGTTTGCTTCCCACCTATGATAGGAATATGTCCTAGAATATGTTCCTGCAGTCTAAAATTGTGATAAACTGGGTGCTGGTGATATAAGGACAAGACAGGGCAATTTTGTTGTCCAATTGTCATGTCTGATACCATTGGTACCCAACTTTCTTTCTTTTCTTTTTCTTTTTTTCTTTCTTTTTTTTTTTTTTTTTGGATTTTCGAGACAGGGTTTCTCTGTGTAGCTCTGGCTGTCCTGGAGCTCACTCTGTAGACCAGGCTGGACTCAAACTCAGAAATCCACCTGCCTCTGCCTCCCAAGTGCTGGGATTAAAGGTGTGCGCCACCACTGCCCGGTTTGTACCCAACTTTCTTTAGCTTCATCACAAATCATTTCCCCAGAAGTGTTCTCTGTCAAATTAGTGCCTCCCCCATTGCATTTCTGTGTCCATGTACAAAATCTTTTAGTGTCACTTTCTGTTCCTTCACCTGGAAAGGTCTACTCTCCAGTGCTTCTCAAGACAAACATGAAATGTCCCCACTATTAGAGGCATTTTTCAACTCCTGTCCTGCATTCTTCCTAGAGTTGTGCAGTAAAAACCCATTTCTCAGTGGGACTTAATTAGCTGCTTAAATATCTGCTCCACCATAGGCATTTCAAGAAGAATATTGACAGTTCAAGTCATCATTTATACAATTCAGAGCTCCAATACATCACCTGCCACATAGTAGTTGCTCATTACATAAAGGCTTACATTTGTAAAATATGGTATGGCAACAGTCAAGAAAGAAAGATTCACATAGTTTAGACAGAAAATACTGTTCTATGGAGAGAGAGTATGTGGTGTGTGTGTGGGGGGTAGTGTGTGTGTGTGTGTGTGTGTGTGTGTGTGTGTGTGTGTGCGTGTGTGTGGGCGCGAGTGTGTTCTGACTTTATGAGTCAAATAATACAGATATATAAACAACCTAGCATCCTATTAGTACTAGCTTCTCATATCTACTTTCTTGGTATAAACTGTTAACTATCTTTGAGGTAATGTCTTATGTGCATTTTCATTAGTATATACTATATACATGTGTACATTTGTAAAAAGTTACAAAACCTTTTTCTTACTTCTTTGTTACATGTAAAACAGAACAATTATACATCCAGGGTGGCCTAGATGAAATAGGCAACTTTGACTTGATTTTCACTCATGACTCTCCTGTAATCCAAGTGCTTGCATTACAAAGAGCATCAGTGGTCCAGATAGCAAGCTACAGCTTTCTCCCAGTTGGTCCACCGAGAAGTAATGTAATATGCATGAATTTTCTACTTGTTTTCTCTTAATTTGTCTTATTTGTTATCCTCAGGAGCACATATTATCATATTATTGTTGAGCATAGCATAATATTCACTCCTAAGTACAGATATGAAAAATAAAGAGTAATGAAAAGATTGATAATGTGGAGTGGGAAAATGTGGCTCCTGTAAGATTAATTTTTCAATTTTCAAGTGCAAAAGTGTTTACTAAATGTTTATGATGTATAATTACATTTCAAGGTCTTAGCCAATATCTGATTCGGCTTAAGGCCCACTACATGCAATGGAACTCATACTTGATACTGCTTTGGAGACCAGGAACCAGAGTGGAGATAGCCTAAAGCCCTAGGGTAAAACCAAATACTACTGGTCTAAAAAATTAGTAATGATAAAATGACTCCTAATGATATTTTGCTCCACTCATAGACTGGGGCCTTATTCAGCCATCACCAGAGAGACTGCCTCCTGCAGCAGATGAGAACAAATACAGAGATCCACAGCCAGACATTTCATAGAGAGAAATACCTTGAAACACAGTCTAAATGAGTTATTGCCATAAAATCTCTCTCTTCAGATCTCAGGGAGCCCCACAGAAAAGGATTCAGAAGGGGTGAAGGTAACAGACCTTTTTTCTTTTTCCAAAGTCAACTGACTTTATTAAATTATTTATTAAATTGTTTTCACAGACCAGAAATACAAAATCAAAGTATAAATAGGCCCCTATTAGGAGCTACAGGCTTGACTTCACATGACCCCTGCTGCAGCAACTTGAACAGGGAAGGAAGCAGCTTTACTACAGTCAGAAGGTAGGAAAGTAGGCTGAGGACTTGGATCCTTCAATGCATTGCAAGTAGAAGATAACACACTCCTACCCAGTTTTTCTCCGGATTGAAAGGAGCCTTCCTTGGAAAGCAGCAGAGGTTAGGTGCTTTCCTCAAAGCCTCAAGGAAGTGGGAGCCACCAAGAGCAGTTGCTCAGGTGGCACAGAATCCAAGGACTACCTGAGAGACTGGTACCAAAACGAGTAGGGAGCTTGGAGATGTGACAGGACAAGGGCAAGAATTTCCTTCCTTTACTCATCAGATCCTGAGGCAGAGTCCTCTGAGCTTGGAGGAGTACTGGCTCGTTCCTCTTCTTCAGAGTCCTCACTCCTCCTACTCTTCTTCTTGCTCTTGCTCTCACCTGATACAAATTCTTTGCTCTTGAAGCTGTCACTCAACGGGCTGGATGAAGACTTGGATGATGAGCCCCGGGAAGGAGTGGATTTTTTCTCCATCTTTGCTTTTACTTTCTTTTTCTTCTTAGACTTGTCCCTTTTAGACGAGTCCCCTCTTCCTCCTTCATACTCTTTCATGACTTTCTCATATTCCCTCCTAGTATCTTCAGCCTTGCAGTCCCACTCTTCTTTCTTCTTTTTGGACATTCCCTTGCAGATTTTGCCTGCCTTCTTGGAAAGGTCTATGATACTGATGCCAGGATGATCTGACTTGATCTTCTCATGGCTTACGTTAAGCCACAACATGTACACAGACATAGGCCTCTTCGGTGCATTTGGATCTTTACCCTTCTTTACCTCTGAAGACTTCTTGCAGCTCTTTTGATCCTTGGCCATCTTGGCCCTTTTGAGCTGTTTCAGCTTCTTCTCTTCAAAGTCACTGTCACCCCCTTCATTGCTGGAGGAGTTGGCAGAGGCATTGCAGTCAAACTCCTCTGCCACATCTTCTTCTTCACCAGGACTGAAGGACTCATCAGTCTCTTCTCCTGAGTTGTCACTGCTGTCATTGGCATTCTCCTCCCGGAGAATTTTCTTTAAGCAGTTAAGAACCTTATGTTTTATTACAAAGGACATGTTTAGCATTTTCTGACATTACTTCTAGACTCAGATTAAGTACAACCTTACACCCTTTCAAATTCTGCTCTACAAGTGATTGAAAGTTGGTAGCAAAGTCATCACACTTGAACATTCCTACTATAGAGTTGGTATAAGAGAACAAGTTTCCCTGAAACAACAGAGCAAAGCCCATATGAACTCATAGAGACTGAAGCAGAAATCATGGGGCTGACATGAGTTTGTTTCAGGTCCTCTGCATATATACTATAGCTTTTAAATTAGCACTTTTATGACACTGCTGAATGTGTGAATGAGTGGGTCTCTGATTCTTGTGTCTGTACTTGGGGCTTGTTTTGTTCTGTTGGATTGTCTTATCCAATCTCAATATGATGGGGTTTCGTTTTATCTTGTTTTTTTTTTTTTTTTTTTTTTTGTTGTTGTTTTGCTGTTATCTCTTAGAAGCCTGTTCTTTTTTAATGAGAGACAGAAATGTAGTGTATCTGGATGAGAGAGGAGGTGGTAAGGTAAGGCACTGGAAAGAGTAGAGGGAGGGAAAATTCTATTCATGTTATATTGTATGATTTAAAAAAGCTATGCTTAATAAAAGGGGAAGATATTACAGAATAAAATTCACAGAAATGTTAAAAATTCAAGGTCTCCATCCTGTTGACAAATGACATACATATTTAATATATATGTATATATGTATGTGTGTGTGTGTGTGTGTGTGTGTGTGTGTGTGTATGTGTCAAGGTACATTGCTAGGTTAATTGCAGGCCCATAAAAATTCCAAGGGTATCCTTACAGAAATACAAAAGAATACTTCTAAAATTCACACCATAGCACAAATTCTCTGAATAGTCAAAAGAATCTTAAACATCAGAAAAAGCAATTCTGGAGGAATCAAGAGCAGATTTCAAACTATATTACACGGCCACAGTGACAGAAACATTATACTATTAGTATAAGGCAACATGTAGCCCAACAGAATAGAACAGGAGAACCAGAATTAAACCCACACGGCCACAGCTACTTAAGTTTTGACAAAACTGTCAGAAGTATAAGTCAAAACAAAAGGAAGCCAGCTTTTTTATTTATTTATTTATTTATTTATTTATTTATTTATTTATTTATTTATTTATTTTTATCAAAGGGTGCTTGGAAAACTGGACAGTTACATGTACAAGAATGTCACTTGAGCCCTGTTCCTCACCCTAAATGAATCAAAATCGTGAAGGGGAGACTTGAGTCTTTGAAATTTCTAAGGCAAAACATTTCAGTATGCAGGCAATGCAGGCATAGGCATATGCTTCCTGAGAAGTGCTCCTCTACCCAAAGAAACAATTTCAAGAAGCTGCGAATGGCACTGTATGACATTGAAAAGTTTGTACAACAAAGAAAGATAAGTTGGTAGTCACAATGAAGAGACATCTACAAAATGGGGAACTTTTGCTTTCAATGTACCTGGTGGGGTTATTATCTATAAGTTAGATGGAATTGTTTTTATTTTCATTATTTTTTGACGATTTATACAAGTCATTAAGGTTGAATCAATTGTCACTTTATGAATATGAGGAAATATTTGGGATTTCTCTTTTTGTATACGCATATGTGTATGCATGTGTAGTGCATGCGTATACACATACCCATGTCCAGGTGAGCTTACCTGTGTAACACGCATGGAGTCTAAGGTTAATGCTGGGCATCTTTTTCAATCATTCTGCACCTTATCCTATTTTGTTTTTACTTTTTTATAGCATATATCTTGATAATGTTTTTCCCCAAGCTCCTCCCCACATAACATTGTGTTGGTTCTCTATCACTCTGCCCAACAAAAAGAAATCTGAAAATGAAAATCAAAACAAAGAATTTACAGAGATTAGGGCAGCATCATATGAACTTGCACAAGTTTAAACCAGACAAAAATCTTAGCACTGAAAAGGTGATGCATTTTATTTTTGAGACATGGATTCTTGCAGACTCAGACTTTCAAGAATTTATATTGACAACTAGGCAATGAGCACCTAGGATATGCACTTAGGTTGAGTCTACTGCCATATCCAGATTTTTTTTGTGGGTACTGGGGATTTGAACTTAGGGCCTTATGCTTGACTAACATTACCTACTGAACCATCTCCCTAGCATAATACTTTTGTAGTTTGACTAAGGCTTTTCTCCCATGAACATAGCATGTATGGTTTTGTGTGCGACAAAGTCTTGCTATAACATTTATGCTAAAAATGTTAGGGTCAGGAGTTCCTGCAGACTCAGACTTTCAAGGCTGGGATTATGATTTTGATCCACTTTGATGGAGGTCAAACAGGACAGTGTGCTGCCTTCTGGCCTCTATAGAGATCAGTATGAAAGTTTCGAAGGACCTTGGTTATGGAACTATGTGATCCAGCTCTAATGCTCCATGGTATCGACTCAAAGGAATCTAAGTCAGCATGTTGCAGTCCATGTACATTTTAGTATATTCACAGCCTCTGAGGAGCCATCATAGATGTCTATTAATAAGTAAATAAGCAAATATATATATATATACATATATATGTATATGTGTGTGTGTGTGTGAGTGTGTGTATGTGTGTGTGTGTGTGTGTGTGTGTGTGTGTGTGT
>JADRCD010223474.1:25549-66639 GCA_019843815.1 Montemys delectorum
TGTGTGTGTGTGTGTGTGTGTGTGTGTGTGTGTGTAGGACTTATACCCATTGGGGCTTTAATTGGCCACAAAGGATGAAATGTTATCATTTGAAGAAAAGTGGATGGCATTAGAGGTCATTTTAAATGAAATTAAGCAAGCTAAAAAAGACAGCTATCTCATGTGTGCTCACTAAGCAGGCTGCAGTTTATATACGTGATATCAGAGTTTCAAGTGGGGTATTCAGCAGAGGAAAGGGCCAAAGCAAAGGGAGCAAGGGTCAAGGGAGGATAATGGAAGGGACAAGGGAACAGTGTTGTGTGTTCTTTATCAGATTTAGACCTTAAGATTTAAAAACATATTTTATACATGTATGCACACAATCATATATTGATACATACTCATGTAGTTTATGAAAGTAGAAAGAGAATATTTTGGAGAATAAAGGAGAACAGAGGGCTGGGGGATAAGGAGGCAGTTATGGTGAGGTAAATATGAGGCAATTAAAATGATGTAAGCCATAAATTATCTATTGTTTTATACATCTGATAGAATATTTACTATAGAAATGTCCATTGTTTGGGTACAACAGTGAAAACTCAGAATCACCCTAATTGTTCATAGGAGTCAAATAAGTTATATAATAGCTGTATGGTTTTGTTAGTTTCAGGCACACAGTAGGAAATCAGTCTTTTCCCCCGATCTCATGCCTAATCCTCCAAAGGCTGCTTGATTTTAAATCTCTCTCTTTAATAATCCTTTCAAAAATCTGCAATACAGGGCTACGTGTACATCTGATAACATGCTTCCTTCAAGATCATTACTTATTTCCAGACTTCTAATAACCCTGTCAGGTTTCTCATCCTACACAAAGTGAAGGATATAGTTATTTTGGTAGGCTTGTATCAGTTTCTTCGTCATTTTGACATCAGACTGGAGAGCAAGACAATGGCTTTTGCTTTCTTATTAATAATGGGTGCAGGTTGGATGCTCACTATATTTAAGGAGTTATGAAGGGAACAGTAATAAAACTCAAGGATGCATTACTCAGTTTCCTAGACAGCACTTTCACCAATTTGGATCACAGAAGAGGAAGGAAACAATGTCTATCTGCTTGTTTCTTCATTCACCAGTTGTTTTTGTGTCTATCCATTGACTGCCATGCTACATCAAGAGTTCAATCAAACATCTATGAAAGCAAGCTAGAAAAATCAAATGAACAACAAATAGATGAACATTCACAAACTTGACAAAATGGCTTGAAAATAGGAGCATGGAAAAATGGGAGCAGATAAAATAAATATCACTTGGAAAGACAAACAGCTATGTTCAAATGTTAGACTAAAAGGTTGACTCTTGAAAGAAATAAACAGAAAGTCAGACAAACTACTGAGTCCAACTGGAATCCTCAAATGTCTTAGGAAATTGAAGGCCTTTCCAGACCGAGAAGTGGGTGTTTTCTATGTGCCAGGATATGGCTAGAATCATGAACTAAGGCTGATTCACAAAGGTGGTGCTGACTGAGCTCTAGGGCATGGGAGTTCGCACGCAGGCAGGTAAAGGATAGCACAGGCACTAAGCATATGGGGGAAACACAGTGGCTCATGAGGGCATTGCTGGATCAGGAATTCAGGAATGAAGGTAGGAACTTATTGGGGGACTATAGTTACTGGCACAGTGATAGGCAGCAGGTAACTGTGGGAAGGTAAGCAGGTGGTGAGTGGGCAGGGGAAAGGAAGACTCCCTGCCTGCCATTGGCTCACAGAAAGAACATGACTGTGAGACTGCAGGACAAACATCAAGGCAGATGAACCTCACCAGGTAGGAATTGACTGAAAAGAGGAAAATCCCATGGAAGGGAAGAGAAATGTGGTACCATAAGGAAGTGTGTGCACTACACTGTACAAGGGGTTGCGTCACTTCTATAAAAGGCCAAGCCCAGTGAAGCCTAAGTGGCAAGACTTGACTTCTTCCACCAGAGTCTTTTAAATTCCCTCTGATTAATGATTAGTGTCCCATACTTTTAGCCTTCGGTGGAGGCTTTAAATGTGGTCAAAAGGCTTCAGCTGGGTGATCAGAGGGCTTGTAGGGCTGGGGGCCAAGCAGGTCATCATATTCAATTACTGGCTTTGGCTGGAGGAGGAAGGAAAATTGTGGTTTTGGCAGGACTGCTAGAATTATAGGGCCTTAATTAGATTACTGGATCAACCTCTGACTAGCAATGAATGTCCTTGGGGAGATCGTTTAATCTCTCTGTGAGATGATGTCTGAGTTTTCACGACCAAAAAATGAAAGAGTATTTTAGAGGCCCTTACAGGAGAAATCTGTAAGAGCAACAGTGTTGCTAAAGGGATTAGGATTTTAGCTGATCCTTCCCTTATATACCTTCTTTCAACCCCTGGCTGTGTAGGGTTGGGAGCTTGGGGGGGTTGTTAAATAAATAAAGGGGAGCTCAGAGCAATTCCCTCAAATAACTCTTGCAAAGAAATATACACACTTTATATTTATGATGCTTGATGGAGCTAACTTTGTTGAACTGAAATTGGTTATATTATAAAATAGCATAATATGACTGAGTCATTCTCCTTCAGAAAAATCTGTAAATGGGAAACTGCAGAGACAGGGTGACTTTGTATTTCCACTGCCTGGGGAAGGCTGTGCCACCAAAAAACACACTACTGAGAGAAGGGGTCAGAAGTAAAGGATGGCAGGCTGACTGTACGGAGAGAGTCAGGTTAAGTCAAGGGCTATTTATGCTTGGGAAATGGTATGGATTTGGATCTTGACCAATAGAATGCTATTTAGGTGAGAATAAAAGCCTTTTCCCCAAAGTCTGCCAAGACAAGGCACAGCAAAAGGCTGAAAGTACAATGAAGGATACACAGATCAATCCTGCCCAGTATTACTGAACTTCTACATTTTGTTGACTATAGTTCTTTTTAAAGGACCAACAGTGGACTATATTCTAAACATTTGGGAACAATAGTCACTATACTTTTATTTAAAATCGGAGCTAAAGGAAACCATTCATAAATGGAGGGCATTTCCCACTCAAAGATTTTTTTTTTTTCACTAGGGAAAACTGCTTGGAAACATCTTTCAGCTGCTGGGATGACCTGGGGTGTCATTAAAAAAAGTTATAAATGGAAATAATAGGGATTATGCTTATCCAATGATGATTTTTAAAAGGCATCTTTGTATTTACAGAGTTAAAGCAGAGGCAATAGTTGTCAGTGTGCCTGATACTACACAGTACTACACAGTGTAGAGTTTTCCAAGTCAGAAAGCTAAGTGGTCTCCACATCCATAACAATGCTGTTTGAGTACTAGGAAAACCTAGAGGCATGGTTTTGTTTGTTTGCTTTTTGTTTTCCTAGAGTAATGCCAAAGAGCTTCTCCTAATCAAATAAGTCAGAATCTTTATGGGGCAGATACAGTATCAGTGATTTCCTTGCATAGCTGGGGTAGAGACCTCTTGTCTTAGCATATCTCTTCAGATGTGCAATTAGATCCATAACATGTGAAAGCTTTCTAACTTGGTAAGTCAATTTCCTGTGCTCTAATACCATGATCACAAAACCACCATGGGGTGCTTTGAATATGCTTGGGCCAGGAAATGGCACTATGAGGAGATATGGCCTTGTTGGAGTAGGTGTGGCCTTGGTAGAGGAAGTGTATCACTGTGGGGAGGGCTTTGAGATGCTCCTCCTCCTGACTGCCTTGGAGATAGTCTTACCCTGTTTGCCTTCATGACAAGATGTAGAACTTTCAGCTCTTCCAGTGCTTCAACATTGCTTCCAGCTATGATGATAATAGACCAAACCTCAGAACCTTTAAGTCAGCCCTAATTAAATGTTGTCTTTTATAAGTTACCTTGGTCATGGTGTCTCTTCACAGCAATAGAAACTCAAACTAAGACACATCATTTAATGGTTGTTTAATTTTCTATAGGGGTTTAAGAAATGTGATCCACTCATCTAAGACCACTTATCTACTTGCTAGTTACCCTTCTTACTTTGAATCAATAAATGGGACATTTTACTTCTAAGATGTCCTCTTGTATTCAAAAAATTCCCAAATAATTTCTAGGTAATATTTACAAAACCAAGAAGAGAAACATGGCTTCAGAAATATACAAGTAGAGCAAAAATATTGGGTTCTTAATGCCTTTAGTAGATACTGTCCTCAGGAGAAGCCAGTTGACGGCCTTATTTTGTTCACAAATGGAGTCATTAACTTCTATTTCTTTATAATAATTACATATAAATATGTAAGCTGCAGTCTTTGATACCATAGTCTTCTGCCCATGCAGGGATCATTCATGATAGCTTTCCTGGCATACAAGTCTCCAGAACCTGAAACTTTAGTTTTAAAACTAAGACAGTCCTGGGAAAACATACTTTATAAGGTTCTGGGAGCTTAAAGAGTTCAATGTCAAATGGATCGAGAATGAACTTGCCCCCTGCTCACAACTCTGCTTTCTAATATTGATCTGCTCTACCTCAGGAGCTTCACTGATCACCTTACAGTAACAAAAGAGAAACAAGATTAGAGAAGGAATTAAAGATGCCCCAGATCTCACGTCTCATTTTCTTAGTGTACATAATGAGAAATCAGCAAACACTATACTATTGTTCTTACAATGAACCATTTGCTCAGTGATTTTAGAGATGAACTTTTAGAAGGTTATAATAGTCACAGTTCCAGTAAAAGCAATGTTTAAGAGTACATCATCATCTGACATCTAGTTCAGGAGCTCAGAGACCAACAGGAGTCCTCAGGCCAGAGTATTTGGCTGCCCTCATTCACATGATCAGAAGTCAACACAACCATGTGGCTACAATTAACATGTGATAGCACCCAGCCATATGCACCATCCTGCCTGATTTATACAGATTAAGATCCATCTCTCCTGGCTAGCTTTCATATCACTTGGAGGTACTATGAATGCTACTAGAGCAGAAAAAGAATCATTTGTCTTACCAGTCTGTGAAATACACAATAAAAACTGGTCTGATGAGGTGACACATGACCACTGATACAATAGTGGCATGGGCATCATGGAAGTAGCCAACTACTTTCTGATTGGATTTAAATCCTTATCCACAAGATAAACACTATACCTGGCACCATTATTGGACCTGTGGGTAGACAGGTCTTAGATTCTAGGAGAGAGCCTACAACTATCCTTTTCCTTTTGCTAATTGGATATAGTAATAAATTGGTGCTGACTCCTAATGATTTAGCATTACGTCCATAGACTAATGCATCTCTCAACCCTCATCAGACAAGCTTATATTTATAGTAGATGATGACTAACACACAGAGACTCAAAGCTGTTAAATGTGCAAACAATAAGAGACTATGAAATGTTCAGTCCCAATGGGACATCTGTATTATACCCCCTCCTCCCAAGGCTGAGGGATTATTACACAAGAGTGAACAGAAAAAATGTATAGCCTGGTATGGTAGACGATTACAAGGGATTCTTAAAAATAATTTGCTTTAATATAGATAGTCTACAAAACAGCTGACATCTATCTTATCAAGCCCATAACTGATCATTCATTATAAAGTGTTTGAAATAAATACAACATGAGGGAAGAAGCCCAATTAATGTTATTAATCTAATGCTCAACAGGGTAAATTACAAATGATAGGTTCTGGCTAGCAGTAACAGACAAAGGGAAAAATAGGTTGTGTTAAGAAAGAAGATTATACAGCAAATTAAATTTGCTGCCCACAAATTTTGACAAAATTTAAAAGAAATTAATCAACCACTTTCTACTTGCTCTGCTGCTCACAGAAAGCCTCTGACTCCACTTGACATAAGCAAATAAAGATGGTAACACTTGACATGTAATTCGTGGCTTACTTAATTGGATTGCTTCACAAACTCTTTTCAGTAATCAATGATTCCTAGTAGAATTCTCAAAAAAGGACATCGGGCTGTTGGGAGCAGAAAATGACAGGCTTGTATTTCCTTGAATCTTCTATTCAGGAGCAGTGGTCCAAGCCCCAAATTGTTTGGCCTCTTGTCTATAAATCCTTGCCATTATGACTTTCTCTGGGTCCCCTTGAAACCTCATAAACCACTTTAGCAAAGTGGATTTCCTAGAATTACGTTGCCTGAACTTGCATCTGCACTATTTGGTCCACAGTGGATCATCTTAGTGTCTCTGTTTCAGTGTCTAGTGGAAATGTCTGTATCTACTTCATGGGGCTAATAAAGAGTTTGCAGTATAGTACACATACTAGTATCTACCCATTGAAATGCCCACTTAATATTCTAAGTGTCTAGCATATTATTTCATTATTGACTTTGTTGTCTTACATTGCACATGTCACTTTCCTTCTTGTAGAAAATGTTTTATTAGAACAATAGTTAGGTTCTTCTGGAGTACATATTGTCTCAATCCACTGTAAGATAGCCTCAGGATAAAACTTGATATCAGCATGTACAGTTACTCAACTTAAAAGATTGAAGGATGTCAGGTCTTAGAACAGCTTTAGGTTCATAGATTCCTATTTACTTTGGAATTTCATGTAAGCTAAACATGCAAGTTTGAACATGGCGAAGATCTGTTTGAATCTTGCTCCATAAAGAATGAAGTAAAAAATGCCAAGTATGTTATTGATAACATGGTCAACCTATTTCTGATTCAAAGTGCTACATAAACTATACATTCAAGTCACTAAGACACTATTTCCTATTCTAGACTCTGAAGGTATTGAAATCAAGTAACTTTTAGCTTTCTGAGCTATACTGGAATATAAAGATGAGGGCAATGTGCCACACATGCTCAGATCATATTATCCATTCAGTAGAACAACATGAGCTACTTCTCGTTCCTTCTTGTTCCTTCAAAGATTTCATTATTATAATGCACAACTCTTGCTTGTCAACAGGACAAATGAAGACATCAGTTAAACAATCAAAAAGCAAACACTCTGAAAAGTAAGTATGTGTATATATATATATGTGTGTGTGTGTGTGTGTGTGTGTGTGTGTGTGTGTATGGGTATGCATATGTGTATAGACATACACAAGCACACAAAAATCACATCTACATTTCCAACAGTATTAAACAGTTGTGAATGATGGAAAAATAGAAGACAAAAAGTCTCTCATCATGATCTTTATCTGACTGATTCACCAGGAGGTAATGTGAACTAGCAAGGAGGGATGGGATTTTGCCAACTGCCTCTGTAAAACAATCAGTCTTCTCATGCTCAGAGGAAAAAAAATCATACTGCTCCTGGCAGCAGAATCCTCTGTAAAATAATGCCAACATGCCATTCATCTCTTCAGATCCTATTTCCATGAGCTCAGAAACGCCTTCAGAAAATGTCTTCCCCTAAAGGGAGATCCAAACAGTTATGTGGGTCTTCCCAGAGCCCTGAGGATATGGAAGAATATTCTAACATGAATATTTGTGATTCTAATCTGGTCATCTAAGTCTTCGGGTCCCTTCCCTCCTCAATTCAGAAGTATCTAGCAGGATGCTGGGCCTACAGTATGTCAGGCAAGTTGGACATAAAGGCAGATTCCCTGTGGCAGCAGAGCAGACTTTTGCTCTATTTGTTACCTTTTCATGAACAAAATTCCCTGACAGAAAAATATGCAATACTTTGGGAGTTTATTCATGGATATAGAGCTTTTAACTGTGTAGACAAGTAAGATTCAGAAAGGAGTGGCCAAGCAGAAGTGGCAAAGCAAAGCAAATTACTTTTTGTATGAATAATGAAGTATGAAGTTCAGTAATTATAAAAATTTTAAATTAAATATTTTATTCAATATTCATATAGAAACATCTGTTTGAATCCAATCCGTTCCCCCATTCTCTCTCCTTCATTTCCTCCCTTACCCTGTCCTACTTTCTCCTTCCAAAATCAGGTGTACCCTCTTGCTATATGTTTATTTGCCTGTCATTCTCTTTGTCTATCTGCCTATCTCTGTCTGTGTCTGTCTGTCTGTCTGTCTGTCTCACTCTGTGTGTGCTTTTTTATTTTATATTTTAGCTTTTAAACTCACTGAGTCCATTTATTGCTGCTTGTATGTGTATGTGTATGTGTATGTGTATGTGTATGTGTATGTGTATGGGACCACCTAATGATGCATGGGTAATCCTCAGGGTCCAGATCTCTGAAGAAAAGTAACTCTTTCTTTCCCAGTAGCCATGAACTACAATAGCTCCTAGGACAGTGTTAGGAATTCCTGAGCTTCTCCCCATTCATGCTGGCTGGCTGAATCTTATAGCCTTGGTCTTGTCTTCTTAGTCTTATGCATATTGTCCCAGCCATTGTGAGTTCATCTATATGATTGCCTATTCAAACTTTTAAGTTGTAGTGGAGAACAACAACATCATCTTATACTGCTTTTCTAGTTTCTCACTATAACTGAATGTTCTCTCTGCCTTGGTCCATGCTGTTGGTTCTCCTGGAATGTCACAGCCTAGCCCATTTCTTTTCCTTTTTTTCTTCTCTCATACAGTATATCCTAACTGCAGTCTTTCCTAAAATCTCTGTTTTCTAGTGCTCCTTTCCATCTAGATCCACTGCTTCTCCATTTCTCGCCAGAAAAGAGCAGGACTCCTAGTGATATCAACTGCACACAGCATAACAAAGTGCAATAAGACTAGACATAAGCCCTCATATCGAGGCTGAATAAGTCAACCCAGTAGAGGGAAAAAGGTTCCAAGAGCTGGCAAAAGAGTTAGACACCTCCATTCATACTCTTAGGAGTTCACCAAAAACCTCAAGCCAAAAAAACTATTGTATGCATGCAGCAGGTCTAGTATAGCCATTGAAGGCTTTATGGTTGCCTCTTCAGGTTCACCCTGCTTAGTTGATTTTGTGTTCTGTGTTCTATTGGTGTCCATCATCCCTTTGAATCCTATAATCCTTCCTTTCCATCTTCTTCATGGCTCCTTGATCTGCCTAATGATTGGCTGTGGATCTCTGCATCTCCCCGCAAGAGCTGCTGGAGAAGGTTTTGGGTCTGATGAGGATGTGGGCATAGCCAATTTGTACCCCAAAGTTTGACAAGTTAAACCTTATTCTTCTGCTCTTCCAAACACTGATAGGACTGTCATGTCTTCCTCTGACCTGTTTCAAATACCTCGGCTATCCAGATACCCACAACAGCAGGTTGATTTATACTTTGCTGTACATGCACCTTACTTATGGAGAGAATAAAATCCTACAATGTAGGAGTTTTGAACTCTGTGAGATGACTATTATTATATACATTTTATTAATGGAGTCCATAGAAACAAGTTTGCCTACTCTGACACATCATTAATTCAGCACTTTTTGTGGATCCTGAGACAAACCAACTACAATTTCTGTACACCTGCCTAACTTCTTGCCACTAAAAGATCTCACTAGTCCACAATTAAACACATTTTCACAGACAGGAAGGTACCATAATTTCTAATACTGTTATTATGGCATTAATTTTAATTGAAATTACTCTAGAAACAAGCCAGATGTGTCTGGTGATAGGAAGATGTTTTAATAAATTATGGTGCTTGCATATATATATATATATATATATATATATATATATGTATATATATATACATATATATATATGGATAGTTTCCATCTGTCAGCGAGAGCTAGTGAATTAAAACTACATGGGAAGACATTCCTGTATGGAGACATAGCAAATATTTGTTGAACAAATGAATAAGTCATCAATAGATAAAGTACAACTCAGAAAGTCAAGTCAGAAGATACTGTAGAAAGTACTCATACATTTAAAGCTCTTTATACTCACAGACACACAGTAAGTACTTAGAAAGTGGTAATGGTATGGAGATACTTCGAGTTTTGCACAATATTTCCCCTTCTTAAAAAAAAAAGAGTCATGTAGATGTATTACTTTTGCAATTAAAACTTACCACGGGAAAATAACTAATCTGAATAGCATCAGTCCTGGTCTACAAGTATGCATTGGGTTAGACTTGGCTGCTTAGAAACTTCTGACTTCCCTCAGATCTTATTTTAATCTTTGTAGAATAAAGAATGGGATTAAGGTCTAAGGCCCTGATCTGAAAACTCTGACTTGGTTAGTTTTAGTCCACTCAGTGGACTTAGATGTACTTCCAATGAGTAGAGGAACATTGTCTACATTTCAAGGTAACTCTGAGCATAAATAAGTTGATGCAGCCAACAGCCTCTGTTACATTATAAAACAGTGAGGATATTATTTATCACTACAGTTACTACTCCCATAAAGTCCTAACATAGTGTCTCACACAGATAAGGCATATAATATACATTAGAGAAATGAATGTTAGTATTAAGATATGTGAATTTAATCTTTGGCTTCCTTAAGCATTAATTTCATCCAAAAGACTTTAAAAATTTTTTATCAGGGATATATCATTGGGAAAAATAACAAATTTTGAATCCCTTATTTTGTCTCATGTAAGACACCATTGGTTTAAAGACATGAATTATGTTTAGGCACTATTAAACTTGAAAAGAAAGTTATATTAAATAAGTTGTGGCACATATGATATACCTGGTGTGAAAATGTGCATTTGAGAAGCTATGGGATATAGTATTTAAATGAAAGACTTCAGGCAAATTAGCTGATCAATTATACATTGTGTCTTTCAAACAAAATTACTAATTTAATAATCAGGGTGTTTTTCTCATACCAGTGATGTTCTATTTTGCCTTTGGATATGCTGGCCACAGCAATTTTTTCCATATTTTAAAAATTATAGAGAATAGATAATTACTAGTGAATGCTGACCTTTTCCCTATTATGAGTAATTATGCTATTAAAAGCATCATTTGGGCCTTAATTTGATATACAAATTATTCAATTACCTAGTCTGCAGTTTAAGGACTTTTAGCAACCACTGGTTTTTGATGAGAAGGGATGGGTTATCCTGAGCATGGAATAATTTCATCATATTCTCTGCTGCAGAAATTTTTAGCTCTGTCAAAACAGAATTAAAGTAGTGTCTAAACCAATAACTCTATTAAAATGTTTTGGAACACCAAGTTAATACCAATATGTCACTACTGAAAACATTTCTAAGAGGAATGGACCAGAGAACCTATAAAATTCCCTTTGCAAAGGTAGAACTGAAGCATTGAATTAAAAATAAAAGCAGAGTTAACCAGGAATAACTCTTCCTTAGAGCAGTTGGACAAAGTCTCCATAAAACTTGCTCGTGGGATTATGTTGCGCATTTGCCATATCTGTTTTGGTTGTAGGAACACTGATGATGGTTGTGGTCACAGATGTGGTGATAGTGTGGGTGGTGATGGTGGTGGTGGTGATGATCATTGTCTAGAAGGTACCAGCCAGATGGTGGCAGTGGTGGTAAAGAAGGCTGTGTTGATGATGCTGGTACAGGTGGCAGTGTTGAGGAAACAGGCAATGGTAGGGATTAATATAATAGTGTAGATTCAGTTCCTTAATAGCTTTGACAGAAGTACAGAATACTTAGAGGACTTTTATTGCATATAGACAGTGGGAAGTGGACAAATAAACAAAGCTGACTTTGACTCCTAGTTTCTTCATCTACCAGCTGTAGTATCTGGAAAATCGGTGACTCTGCTTCCACATCCAACTTCTTGCTACCAACACCAACTTCCAAACTTTTGGTAATGAGTCTCAAAAGCTCGTCACACAGAAGAGTTTCAGTAAATGGGAAAGGGTGAAGAAGAAAAACTGTAGTTATTCTGTCTTTTAAATTATAGCACAGTAATAGAAAAGAGCTGGTTATAATTAAAACAAAAGGGGGGCTGTGTGGAAGCCTTGTATTTTCTGATTTAGAACATGAAGAATGGTGACTTACTTGAGAAAATTCCATTTCTCCAATTTTCCTCATAGCTACTGGCTTTCTGAAGATTTTTTATGTGGTGGCACACATTGGGGGGTGCTTAAAGAATGTCAAAATGAGCTGTGCTAAAAGCAGTGCTGGTTATTTCTCCTTTGACCTAGTCATAGTATATCTCTACACCCAGGAAGGTGGTCCTCTTTCTTCACTGCTTCATAGCTTCCGAGGGTCAGTTGCTGGAAAGCATTACTAGCAGGAGATACAAAAGAGGTTAAAAAAAAAAAAAAAAAAAAAGAGGGGGCGAATCTTGTTTCCTGCTTGCCTCCAGTTTCTCCTCTCTGGCTTCTGCCTTTTGTCACATGTTTCTTTCTCTGGGTTTCAACTAGGAATCCTTCTGTGCATAGTGCCACCTCCCTTTGGGGATTCTTCTGTAGCTACCCCCACGGATCCTTTCTATACCCTGTTGGATTTCTAAACCCTGTGCCTACTTCTAAACCATCTCTGAATATTTATGTTATTTTATTTTTTATTTTATGCATTTATATTTCAAATGTTATCCCCTTTCCTGGTTTCCCTCTGGAAGTTCCCTCTTCTCTCCCCCCTCCCCTGGATTCTATGAGGATGTTCCCCTTCCCACCCACCCCCCCCCACCTCACTACCTTGGCATTCCCTTATACTGGGGAATCGAGTCTTCACAAGTCCCAAGGACTTCTCCTCCTATTGATGACGTTTGGTCTTTGTGCTCTTAAAACTATTTCAGGGACTCTGGCAGCTTTCAGTCCACAAAATCATAGTTTTGTGGAAGACAGAACTCCAAGTCCTCAAGAGTTACTAGGGTTTTTTTAAGTCATTGTTTCGCTTATTTTATGCCTCCTCAGCTCTGCTGTTCATCTGCGTCAGAACTCCCCAGTAAATTCCAGATGATCTAGAAGGACCTCAAAGGCATGTGGGGGCCTTTGTGGGTTTCCTGTCCAGCTTGATCCCATACTCTACACTCTAACTCACCTTTACAAACATTCCCTCCACTACTTTCCCAGCCAGGAAAGCAGTGCTCCTAGAAACTGCTGCTATGGGATACCTCTAGAATCCTTTCAAGTAACTTCTGTAATCAAAGTCCTGCATGGATTTACACAACACTTAAGAAACTGGACTGACCCGGCGAGGTTTCCCTTCAAGATTATTAGGCACTACATGGAACATCTGTACTTTTCATGTGAAACACAGCAACAACCTCATGATCCTTATGATTATCAATGTTAATGTCATAATCATTCATTTTTGTCTTCTTTCATCTAATAAGCACTGAAATAGTGATGAGCATACTATATATCATTTTACAGAGGTTGGTGTGGAGGCATATATATACACATATGTGTATGTATATGTTCAAAAAGGCAGCAAGTTACAGGATCAAGACTAGAATCCAGCTAGCCTTAGCTCCAGAGTCTATACTCAATACTTGAGTACTTTTCTCAAAGGCACTTAAATACCATTTGATGGATTATTTCAAAAAATGCTAATGAGGCTTGCTGCATACAAAATTGGATACTGGGAAAGTAACAGGGTTAAATCAGGCTGTAGAAATTGTTTGGAAAAAAAATCCCATTTTGGGTTTTAGACCCATTAGTGACCCCCATAAATTTCCCCACTTCTTATGGGAAACAGGATTAACAGATTAACCAATCAGCCAGCATTCTTAAGTAAGGCAGTGCTAAGGTCTGAATGATAAAATATGGACAGGGGGCTATGTAATGTTTGCAAACTTCCCATAAATCCTGCCTCTTTACAGAACTCATGCTTCTAGTAAAAGTACACAATATTTGCCCCTCAATATCCCAAAAATATCTAAAAGATCTGACTCATTTCACTATTAAGTCCTTTTGCACAATATCATGAGAATTTGGGCTTGCTAGCAATGGTCCAGACTGGAATGGATACCCCCTGGGGGTAGTGGCACAGTCTCAGCTATTTCCTACAGGTTTTTCCTCTCCTATCTTACCCCAATTCTCACACTGGATCATGAAAATATGAGATTGTCATCCTGACATGGAAATCAAGAACAATGGCAATAATTTCTAGGTTGCGCTAGGCACTCTTTTTGAAAAAAAAAAAAAGTAATATACTTCTTTTGATACTTCCATATTTTCATGTATGGAATGTCCATCTTACAGTGGTAAGTAAGAATCCATATATAATCTAGTCAAGAAAAATGAGATGTCTTCAATTCTGTTAACTCCCAACTGTTTCAGTGTTCCCAGATGCTAGTTCCAAACTGTTCACATTATTATGCATAACAAAAGCACACCAGAAATGAATGTGCTAATGCAAAAACCATTATAAACAACAAAGGAGACTAAAGATGACTAACATTGCTGTCATCTCAACAAATCTGAACAGGTAGCTGTAGGGACAAGACAACACTAGGCATGTTCTTATAATTACCTAAAATATGATAAAATCAATACATGTTCTTGGCCACATACTGGCATCTCCAAACATCAAAGGCTTCTGCCACGTAAATTTAGTTCTCACAAAATGGCATATGCTCCTTTAGCTCCAGTGGCTTTATGCCAGTTCAGAAGCAATGCTCAATGTTCCTTCCCAACTACTGGCGATTTTATAAATACAAGTTTTCTTGTACAGCTACCTGGGCTTAACTGTGGCTCACCACTTCCTGTACCTGGACCTGTCAGCAAGTCTCTCTAGTAATTTGTATGACTTGTAGTTCCAAGATAGATCCTGTAGCTTGCTTTGTGATCATATCCATACGGATCTGTCACAAGGGGCAGCAGCTCCTGCTCATTTTCGGAGACACAGCTACATAGAATTAGTATATGATAAAAGATCCTTTGCTACAACATAACCAGAGATTTCAAATTCAAAGTACTTGCTTTTCCCAGTGAACTATCCCAAGCTTGTGATGTTTCCCTTTTCTGCTGTTTTTGCCATTGTACGGCTGTATCAAATGATCCTTTGATATGAATACCCTTTGGAAATCCGTAAGTCCCGAAGAACATCAGGGACAAGATAAACACTGGACTTATTCCATAGTCAATTTTATGATATTGGCTCTGAGAAGGCGTGTTAGTCAGCTTTCTATCACTATAATAAAATATTCAGGATAATTAACTTGGAAAGGGAGAAGATTTACTTAATTCATGGTTCAGTCCAAGACTGCACAGTTCACTTCTTTTGGGCTTTTATTGGGAGTACTACTGAATGGCCATGGTAAAGAAAACAGTCAAAAATATTCATTTACATTATGAGCTGGGATGCAGGGAGTGGGAGGGAGGAAAAGACAGGAAGTATCCAGACCCAACTGTCTTTTCAAAGGGCACATTCCATCCTCAAAGACTCAAGGAGCTCCCACAGACTCTATCTCCTGAAGATCCACAACTTCTCCTAATAGGACTACTCTGCTTGTAAAGAAGAGACATATAGAAACACCTCAGATTATAACAAGGAAGCACTCATGTTACTTACAAGACAGGAACAGAGCAAGCCATTTCATTTGAACTGTCTAAGCATCTGTCTACTGGAGGAGACCCATAGTGGGAAGAATAGGAACTTGAGAAGTAGATATAGAAGTATATACACGGGCTCCTCCATATAAAAGCTCTAAACCATCATAGCCCTAGATGGTTCAAACTGGAAGTTCAGTATAATACTATATACCAGGCCACAAGGCAGTAAGACTTAGTATTTAAATATCTTTCTAAGTTCCTGGAATGAAGGTAATTGTAAACAAAAAGTCAGATTGTAATTACATGACTATGGAATAGACTAAAAATAAACCAATATTCTAGATATAGTTTCATGCTGATGTTAATTCTTTAAGATCCAAAGAGCCTAAGAAAGTTACTACATGAGCAGTAACATAGCCTGCCTAGCCTTGTATTACAAAAGAAATGTACCTTCATTCTTATTCTGGGCACCATCCAACTACTTAAACAGAAATCCCTTTATATCATATTAATTGAATAAACTATTTTTTAAAGGCAGTAATCTCAGCTACCACCAGAAAATTAATTCCTTTGAGCCTCAGATAATTACCACAATGTCTTGGCCAAAATATTTTTCTCCAAGTGTTCCCACTGAGGGAAAGCTGTTGTTCTGTTCTCGTAAAGGAACAGAGGAGAGGACTAGATGATTTTCCAAAATATACTGCAGGGCCATTAACTGTCTCGGGTCTAAAGGGAAAATTCAGGAAATC
This sequence comes from Montemys delectorum, assembly GCA_019843815.1. Lineage (NCBI taxonomy): Eukaryota > Metazoa > Chordata > Mammalia > Rodentia > Muridae > Montemys > Montemys delectorum. The sequence goes on from JADRCD010223474.1 coordinate 41,552, forward strand.
AGGAAAAAGTCAATGGGGCTCTAAGAAGCGAATCAAAGTATAGAAGGCCAGGTAGAAACCCAACCACTCTGGAAATCAGTGTGGCGATTCCTCCGGAAATTGGACATAGTTTTACCAGAGGACCCAGCCATACCACTCCTGGGCATATACCCACAAGACGCTCCATCATGTAATAAGGACACATGCTCCACCATGTTCATAGCAGCCTTATTTGTAATAGCCAGAAACTGGAAACAACCCAGATGTCCCTCAACAGAGGAATGGATACAGAAAGTGTGGTACATCTACACAATGGAGTACTACTCAGCTATTAAAAACAATGAATTTATAAAATTCTTAGGGAAATGGATGGATCTGGAGAGTATCATCCTGAGTGAGGTAACCCAATCACAAAAGATCACACATGGAATGCATTCTTTAATAAGTGGTTATTAGCCCAGAAATTGGGAATACAGGAAGAACGACCCACAAACCACAAGAAACTTTAGAAGAAGGAAGACTAAAGGTGGACATTTCATTCCTTCTTAAAAAGGGGAATCAAACACCCACAGAAGGAGTGGCAGAGAGTAAATATGGAGCAGAGACTGAAGGAAGGACAAGCATATAGCTATCTCCTAAGAGATTCTGACAATACCTGACTAATACAGGTGTAGAGGCTCACAGCCATTCATTGAACTGAGCACACGGTCCCCAATGAAGGAGTTAGAGAAAGGTTCTATGGAGCTGAAGGGTTTGCAGCCCCTTAGGACGAACAACAATTACTAACCAGTACCCTCAGAGCTCCCAGGGACCCAACCACCAATCAAGGACTATACAGGGTGGGATTGAGTGTACTGGCAGCAGGTATGTGGTGGAGGATTGCAAATTCGATCATTGATAGGAGTGAGGGACCTCGGCCTTGTGAGGGTTTTGTGCCCCAGTGTGGGGGAATGCCAGGGCCAATGAGTGGGAGAGGGTGGGGGGACAGGCATTGGGAGGGGGGAGGCAGAAGGGGTTTGTTCTTGTGTTTGTTTGTTTGTTTGTTTGTTTGTGTTGGAGGGGAAAATGGGAAAGGGAAAGTGTACATGTGAATGAAGAAAATACCTAATATAAAAAAAAAAAAAAAAAAGAAACCCAAGGAAAAGGATAAGGTAGATGAAGACTATTTGAAACAGATATAAAACTCTTTACAGATAATAAAAGTTTGCCATGATAACTCATAATACTAGTGTTATTCTCGTTTCATCGTTGTGGCCACTAAGGTGCAGCAACTAAACTTACCTAATACCATAACTTGGAGATGGAAGTACTGGCCGGACAATTTGTTTCAAGAATCCCTCACATGAAACTCTCCTTTGGGCAGCCCATCCACTTCAGTTACAGGTAAGTCTCTTCCTAACAACTGGCTACCTGGACAGTTTCTGTCCCCAAAGCCTTTGTTACATTGAATCTACTTTATGTGATCCTGAGTGACTCTCCCCAGTAGTGGGTGGGAGCTCCTGGAACTCATTAGAGAAGAGCTGACACTCTATTATTTGATATAAGAAGAGACCCAGGTAATAAAAATATATCATCATTACTCAAAGCTAGTGTCAGCAAATTCTATTCCATACCTGAGATACCAACTTCAGGACAAATGGATTTGGTCAACTGTTTTACTTCTGTCATTTGAAGAACAATTAAGAGTCAATATGTCTTTAATTGCTTCACTTAAAACCCACCAGCTCCCTGCTTTCCCCAGAGTGAAAACTATATTTTGATGATACTCTCCAAATTATTTTCCTGCCTTCCAGATCAGATTTCTTACCAGTGTCCCTTAACTACAATGTCCTTGTGTCCAATCTCTAGTGTGCCAGGCACTCTGTGCCTTGGAACCTTTGCCTTGGTTGTTGTTTGTACTTGGAACACTCTTTCATAATATCACTATAGCTCATTCTTCTTCAAGTATTTGCATCAACACTGCTTTCTCAATGAAAGACTCTTGCCCAGCAATTCCTACTCTTCTCATCATACTCATCATCTTGAAATCACCCCATCTATGAAATCACTCCTAGGGAGCCTGCTCTGCAAAAGCTGCTGGTTTTGGCCATTTGTGCTCATCACTGCATCTCCAGAAGCTACCAATATCTCAACTCCATAGTGGTCACATTATCTACCAGAAAGAATATACAAGAAAAAAATGTGTAGCTCTAATTTCAGATTTATCCAATTTTGGGCATATTTGGATTTAATAAACAAGGTTCTTGGAAAACAGAAACAATCATAATAACAAAAGAAAAACCTTAGAAAATGAGAAAAAAATAGATATTTACTCTCAGAAACTGTTAGCTGTTTGACGGTTTCTCTAGATAAGGAGAAGCAAGTAGCTCTGCATATTGGGAGAGAGCACTGGCCTTGATCACCAGCATTTGTGGAAGGAGCATATATATCGCACTTGTTTAAGAAGGAAGACAGCATCACTCTGTCACATACAGTAAGTGAACAAGAAGTTAACACAGGAGCAACAATCCCTGGGGACCACACTAACAGCATCCTTACATCACCCAGCTTCTTACTCCTCAATTCCCTCTAATGAATATCAGATGTCACATTAGGAGCTGGGACTTTACAAACCAAGAAGGAGGAGTCAAGAAAATTAACTATTAAATTGCTCAATGTGTTAGACAGGTTAATAGAAATTTCCTACAATGCTGACTACTATGTTACCCTGGATCCTCACAAAGTAATAGCCACAGAAGCAAACAGAAATCCACAAAACCAATGAGAAACTTCAACCTTTCAGATATCTCCTTGGCTTTTTACTTTAATTCTGTTGTATACTTTCATGTGGGACCTGAAGGGCTTTGCAGGATCAATTTAGCCTATTGCTTAAAGGACACTTCTGGAACTGGCTTCAGTGGTATTGGGTGGCATTGATCCTGTTCCATAAATATAGTTCCCTCCACGTTTCCATCATTTTGCCCCAACAGATTAAGTCAGAATGGCTTCTTCTAGTATCCCTTTACCTATGACTTGCTCAGTACCACGCCTCTTAACTATATATCTTATAGAAGTTCTAATCATCATTCACTGATAACTTTCATCTAATAGCTCACACAGCCATTAATAATCACAGGTTAATCTTGTTTAGAGCATTTGATAACTTCTACAAACATAGTTTCTTTAGTAGACTACCCATCTGTATACATAGTACCTAGCACCATTTCTTGCATACGGTTGAAATTAAGAGGGATGTTTGCTTAAATAGATGGCTAGGTGGTTGGATCATGGACAAGTGACAGAAAAGAGGGGTGGAGGGAAGGCAATCAGGTAGAAGGAAAAAAAGCTTAGGGATAAAGAAACACTCAGCAGGAACCAAGTAATTTTCCATAGAGATAGAAAAAAACAAAACCCTACCAGGCTTTGCAGAGGAAAGGTATTTTGATCTATTTTCACCAATGATTTGAAGTCAAAGACTTGCACAGTCCTGAAGTGGTAGTGATCACAGGAGAGATTTAAGAGTGGTTGTTCATGATCCCTACCCTCAGTGATTTTAATAAAATTATGTCTGTGTGTGTGTGTGGGGGGGATCTGGCTTACATGAGTAGGGGCAATGACAGAGGTATGTTAAAGCTTTCTACTAAACACAATAAAAGCTCACAGCATTGGGTGATCAATCACACAGGTAGCTGGCAAAGGAAGAAGCAGACGGTGCCACAGGGGAGCAGGGCCTCCAGCTGGCCTCTGAAGACATCAGGAGAAGTGCTTGCTTCAAATCTAACTTCACATATATCTACTCATTTAACTTCCTCCAAAGCCCAATGAGTTCATTAGAAACTATCTCCATTTTAGAGATGAGGGAAGATCAGACAGACAGAAGCAAAAGCAGGGATCTACATACAGGCATTTTCCCCCATTGAAAGGTACCTAATATCACTTGTTAAATAACTATACCTTTCTTATTCGTACTTCTTTCCTCAAATGATGAATGGAGTACGTTTTGAATTCAGTAGGTACAGGAGTATATAACTTCACACAGCAAAGAAGCCTACAATGGAGCTAGTCGGACATGCAGTCACCTAAACTCCAAAAGCATGCAACAACAGGCTTTTCTTTTTTCTTCTGAATCCTATCGCCAGAACAATAGATGCTTTTCAGAGAAAAGAATATTTTAACTTGCTCTGGCTTGTTTACCCTAAAAACGACAATGGAAGTTTTTACTAAATGCCTTCCAGATGAAAGGGAAGGAAAGTATTACAAATATGGTTTATTGCTCTCTTTAAAGCTGTACAAGGATCAGTAATTCTGAGCGCCCACAGAGCTCACTTTACTCCCCTCTAACAAGGACATTCTGATCCTTACATCCCTAGAAGAGGTAAAAGAAGGGACTACCTACTCTGCACTGCATAGGATTTTGATTTGGCATTTTGAGTATTATTCCCAGGGAAGCCAGAAGGGAGAAAAAAATAACTACATTTTTACACTCAGTAAAAATTGGCAATTAGAGGGCAGTGCAGCGAAGTACTTTTAAAGTATCTGATCTTTGCCATCCATCTCAATCTAAAGAAATTTCAGGTGCAAATATAATCATGCTAGCTTTATGCAGAATGTGACGAGGCTCATGAATAAATTATTGGAGACACATGGAAGACGTAGAAGGGCATTAAGCCAAAATTATTTAATAAAGTAATAATCACATTGGAAAGCATACCTCCTCTTTGTAACAATCAAGACAATAACAGGGAGTGTTTGAGGTTAAAACACAAGCCATCAGCAACATCTTAGTAATTCACTGCACTTGACATTTTAAGGAGACACTATTTTGCATTAACATGCACTTTTTATGAAGAAACCTACCATTTAGATTTGTAAATCGAAAGGCTGACATTATACATACCTAGTCTTAAATCACTTTCTACATTTATTGCCCTGCTTGTGTCATTGGAGGTGGTCATTTGCAATTTGCTTTAACAAATAAGAATTCCTGTCAATTACTTAACACTTGTCATAGTGAGACCAAGATTGCCACCTAGTGAATTTCATTATAACATGTTATTTACTGGTCAGTGGCCAATTTTTGATTTTCTGTCTTTAAGATGAAATATGGTTATTGCAACTCATATCTAGATGATCAATATCTATGCTTCCTAAAACCCTGATACCTTTATATTATAAAAGTATCTACATTCTTGAAGAGACACACAACTGAAACAGGGAATGTCCCACAAGTATGGTTAAGGACTTTCTAAGGACCAGATGCTGACCCACATTACTTCTAGTTAATTTTAAAAATAACATGAAGTAAACTTAGCCTATTTTATAGATGAGTAAATAGACAGAATAACAGAAGAGAAAGAGAAAAATATAGGCATGGAGAGGAGATCCTGTATGAGAAGAGAACCTTTGATCACATCAATAAGGTCATCATGCAGTTATTTGAAGAAAGATCACAGTGTATTAGACAAGAGAGATTCCTAGAATGGTCTACTCCGAGTCAGTTATACATGTCTTATGGATATAGTTTAATGGCTTAAATGTTACTCTTTTCCCAATTAAAGTGACAAAAGTAAATTCTAAAGATATTCTCTTCAGCGTATGCCTATAGCTAATAATATTGCAATACGTACTTGAAATGCTTCTGAGAGTACATTTTATGATAAATGGTTTTGGTCTCAAAAACAACAGCAGCATAATTTATTATTATAAATTGAACAGGAGGAAACATTCAGGGGTGTGTTACCTCATTAAAACAGATTTCATGGTATATAGTTACTTTTGATATCTTTAAATATTAAATACAGCTTTTTTCCTGTCAATGATATTCCAAAAAAAGTAAGAAGACACCACAAAAATTCCTGTCTTCTCATCAAATAGAACACAGTAGCAGAAATTCCCTCATAAAACCAACAGATAATAAAGCCTTGCTTGGCCTTGTCTCATTAAAGCTACCGGTACACGGCTGTCTATTCTTACAGACCCCAACATCAAAGAGGCAGAAATCAGCCAAATAACATTTTTGAAGAAGTCGTTACAAACTCTGAAATATCTCTTCTTTATTTCTATCATCTGCTGTGGATTCCTTCATTTAACTAATGTTTATGGGATGTCTGATTGTGTCTTTGGGAACAGGGAGGGAAAGAAAAAAAAACCCAATGACCTTTGATACTGTCCACCTTTTACTCACATGGCTCTATCTGGTGATGCTTGGGTGAAAAAGTGTTCCCCCTCTGAAATCTTTCCTGGGCCTTCTACAACTGTACTATCATGTTCTGCAGGTGCAAGCCCCACCTTCCTCTTAGGCTCCTCTTCTTGTTTGTGCTGTTGCACTGCATGATTTTGATGTTCCATTTGTTAGGAAAGCACATGATTACATTAAAGAAGTTTTAGAGACATTATCCATTTGTTAGGGTTACAAAGACATGTGTGAATTTTCAGTGTGTAAACCAGATGGTGTTCTTTACCACTCTCTTAAACTCCTAGGACATAGTCTTACTATTCCCGGGATAGGCAGTTCATTAAAATATCTTGTGTCAATGCCACAACACTTATTAAATACAAAAGTGGGAAAGGTGGTTGGCAGGATAAGAAACTAAGTAGGCTGGTTAGATGGATAAAAAGGCAGAAACGAGAAAGGAATCAGAACAAAGTTCAACCTATCTCATTCTATAGCTTTCCTAAATTGAAAGTATAGATTTAATCTTTCCTTCTCATCTTTTCCTCTTTCTAAATATTTTCAGGCAGATGGTCTCTTCTCAATAGTATTAGTAGATTATATGCATGTATGTATAGATATTTGATATTTTCATTTCATAAATTTAATATGCGTCATAAGCTAACCAATCTTTATGGGATTTAATGGGTGGTTTTAACCATTGGCAAATGTAAAATGTTTGGATATTTTAGTTGTAAAAAATTATCCAGTACCATTCAACTGCCATAAATGTATGGCAGCTACATGCTAGGTTGATTTATTTTTATACTTAATTTCCACACATATTAAATAATATTCATCTCAGAATAACTACAGGAGATCATACTGCATCCATCTGGATCTTGAAAGGAAGCAGGTGACACAAAGCACTGAATGGTGAGGATTCAATGAAATAGGTTCTAAGAGAAAATAAATCCCCCAGAGATGTCCATATTCTAATCTTTTGAACTTATAAATATTTACTTTCCATTGCAAAAGGAATTTTGCTTTTATGAGCAAGGCTAGGGACCTTGTGATAAACATATTAACATCTGTTGTTTTGGCAGGTCTAACCTTAAAGGTGTGATTGGAGAAATCCTGAAGAAGTGACATGAGGTTTGCTATACATTTACTTCTAGACTATACTCCAAAGGCTCACACACTGAAAGTTTGGACAGAGCACATGATACTATAGGTTGTGGACAGAACCTTTACAAAGCTGGTTATCAGGATGAGATTGTAAAGGAGATGCTAGAACTTAATCCCTGGCCTCTCTTTATCTTTGTTTTCTGATTGCCATGAAGTCATATCCTTTCTCTGCTGTATGCTGTCATGATGTAGTGCTTCATCACAGGCCCAAACGTTATTGGTCACATAATGATCCTTGATTGAAACCTCTGAAATTTATGAGTCACAATAAATCTTTGCAACCTGGGTTTAATTTCCACTATTGTAAGAAAGCAAACACATAATGTAAATTTTCTTTTTCTAAATTTATTTATTTAGTATGTATTTTTCTGTTTGTTTGTTTGTTTGTTTTGTATATGTATGGTCATGGCCTACATATCCTGTGTGCGGAGGGCAGAGGACAACTTGCTAGAGTTGGTTCTGTCCTTCTATCATGTACGATCCAGCATCAGACTGAAATCTCCAGGCTTGCCAACAAAAGCCTTCATCCACTGAATCATCTTGCCAGGCTATTTTTTTTAACTTTTTAAATTGGTTATTTCAATGACTTAGTGTCAGTAACTGAGCACTAACACAAAGACACTTAGGCTGCTTTGGATAGCTGTGAAGATGGAGAAAGGGACTATGAGTCAAAAAGTCTGGACAATCTCTAGAAGATAGAAATGATGAGGAAGCAGATTTTCCCTCACACATTCCAGGAGGGAATGCAGCCCTGCTGACATATGATTTTAGTCAGTGTCACACTTCTTGCATAAAGAATACATAATAACATAATGCATTATGTATTATGTTATGGGTAACATAACATATTGCTTTGAGCCAGAGAATTTATGGTTGATTATAATATTGACAATAAAAATAGACAAAGCAAGTAGCATTGACATAACCAGAGAAAGATGTAGTAGATCCAACAAAGGGCGATGGAGCTTCTTTGGATCTACATCCATGGGAAGCAGATGTCATTCTTTGATTTCAAGAACAAGGAGAGTAATACAAAGTCAAACTAGATGATACTGCTCACCAGAATGTCTTTATACCAGAATGCCCCCACTCTCAAACGCCAGCCTAATGGTGGTAGAGTAGGAGAATCAATAACTTAAATGCTTTCTTCTCACTCTTTCGGTATCCATTAATGTTTCCCAAATATAAGCCAGAAGACAAGGAACCCTATGTAATCTAGTCTTAGCAGCATGAGAACATGGCAAAAAATGGGTACTGAGTGGTTCTAGGGGAGCTATAGAACATCTATGAAAGTACATAAAAGGTAACACAGGCTGAGCGGAATGTGTTTCAAGGATTTTTCTGTTCATTGTAGAATTCTATTCACACTGTTTTAAACCATATGGGCTTTGGCTTGGGCTGAAACTGACCAGTGTGGCTGTTTAACAAAGAAATAAAGAAGGAGAGAGGGGGGCTACAATCCAAATCTGGATGACTTCTTGGCTTCCAGAGGTTTATAGAGGTTTATCGGCTGTGATAGGCCTCTCAAAAATATTATTTCAGTCTACTTTTCCATATTAACTCTGGAGGTGACCGCTTTTATTTCTCCATTAGAAAAGACAAAAATGAAACCTGGGGATGAAAACTGACTTGCTCAAAACCCAATGATAAAATAGAATTTGTTCTCATTTCTTTCCACTCCAGATCTACATTGCTGTGCACTGTTAAGGGGTCAGTATGACCCCAGATCATAGCTTCATTCTTTGTTAAATTATCCAACTACACAGTATTTTCTATTCTTTTAGTCTGACTAATTTCACCAATAGGCTACACGTACCCCAATATCTTGTTACCCAGAAACACCAACATATGTACTGTAAAGTAAATCATTCTGCTGGTGAATTAAAATGGAAAGATCTGAAGAGAGCATTGTCAAGGCAAATCTGTATTATCAAAGGTATCCAGTTAGCACAGAAAAAAAATATCAAACTGACTATTAAATGTGGGCTTACTTTAGCAAAAGGAGCTTTCAAATGGCATCCATTTTCGTCTCTAACCTCACACCAATCTTCCTCTAAACTCTCTGGGACAAATGGCCCTCTTTTTCCTTTAAAGATCTCAGGAGAAACCACCTTGATGAACTTCCTTCAATAATACACTCTGGTGTTTAAAAACGTGGATGTGTGTTGTGGATTTGTTCTAAAGCTTGTATTATGTTAATCGAGTTCTGAAAATTACACCAGGAATTCACAAGTCTGTATGTAAGACACTTTGGGTCCCTGTTCCCAGTTGGTTTCATTTGGTAAAGAAAGTTGCTGATGCCTGGGCATATATCCAGAAGATGCCCCAACATGTAATAAGGGCACATGCTCCACTGTGTTGATAGTAGCCTTACTTATAATAGCCAGAAGCTGGAAAGAATGAAGATGTCTCTCAATAGAGGAACGGATACAAAAAATGGGGAACATTTAAACAATGGAGTACTAATCAGCTATTAAAAACAATGACTTTATGAAATTCTTAGGGAAATGGATGGATCTGGAGGATATCATCCTGAGTGAGGTAACCCAATCACAAAAGATCACACATGGTATGCACTCACTGATAAGTGGATATTAACCCAGAAGCTTGGAAACCCCAAGATACAATCGACAAACCACAAGAAACTCAAGAAGAAGGAAGACCAAAGTGTGGATACTTCTATCCTTCTTAGAAGGGGGAACAAAATACCCATGGAAGGACTTAGAGAGACAAAGTATGGAGCAGAGATTGAAGGAAGGACAAGCCAGGGACTGCCCCACCTGGGGAAACCTTCCCGTATACAATCACCAAACCGAGACACTATTGTGGATGCCAGCAAGTACTGGCTGACAGAAGCCTGATATAGCTGTCTCCTGAGAGGCTCTGACAGTGCCCGACTAATACAGAAGTGGAGGCTCACAACCATCCATTGGACTGAGCACAGGGTCCCCAATGAAGGAACTAGAGAAAGGACCCAAGGAGCTGAAGGGGTTTGCAGCCCCTCAGGACAAACAACAATATGAACTAACCAGTACCCCCAGAGCTCCCAGGGACTAAACTACCAACCAAAGATTACACATGGTGAGACTCAGGGCTCCAGCTGCATATGTAGCAGAGGATGGCCTAGTCAATCATCAATGGGAGGAGAGGCCCTTGGTCCTGTGAAGGCTCTATGCCCTAATGTAGGGGAATGCCAGGGCCAGGAAGTGGGAGAGAATGGGTTAGTGAGCAGGGGGGGAGGGAGGAGGAAAGAGGGTTTTTTTTTTGTTTTTTTAATACTGAGGGGAAACCAGGGAAGGGGATAACATTTGAAATGTAAATAAAGAAATTATCTAACAAAAAAAAAAAAAAAGAAAAAAGAAAGTTGCTGATGGCCAATGGCTGGTCAGGAAGACAGAAGCAGGACTTTAGATTTCTAGAGTAAGGGGACCAATGGATAAACATGGGACAGAACCGCCAGGCAGGGAAAGCAGAAAATTCAGGCCTGAGAAGTGAAGGAGAGAGAAACAACCAACATGTAAGAGTTGGATCATATAAGAGGGATCATGGCCCAAGAGGGCTGCAGGCCCAGTCCAGGTCGGCCAGGATGGGATATAGATTAGTAATAATTCAGTAATTAATAATTCAAGACTATCAGAGAGGAGAGTGTTCTAGCCACATGGAGATTTAAAGTAGCCCTGATGTTGAGCTGCTTAAAGAATATTAAAATATAAGGCTGTGTGTGTGTGTGTGTGTGTGTGTGTGTGTGTGTGTGTGTGTGCCTTTCATTTGGGAATCTAGAACCCTGGGGCTGGTAGCGAAGAACTCATGCTACCACCAGGGCCATTGTGAGAAGCAGAGAAGCACAAATCACCTAATTCAATGGATGCATACTTCTTTATATTAACTAGAAATTATAATCTTGTTTGGATGATGTATTTATAAGGCCTTTAAAACAATTTGAAACATTTTTAGCTCTTAATATCCTTCTAGGTGCATTAGTTTTAATGGCTGTGTCTCTAAGGTTAGTTTGCATTTTGTCTAATTTATTGAAAGGAAGTAACATGATTTAATTGCGAAAAGAAACAAGTACACATATTGTTGGTTATTTCTAGGACATTGAGGCCTGTATAGAAAACATGGTGGGAGATGAAGGGGGAAAGAAGCAGCATGACTCACCAGAAACTTTCTAGACAACTCAGATTAAAGATCTCTTACACAGCACTTCTTTGTACTCTCTCCATCTCTTTCCTTCTGGCAGATAGGAATAATCTTTACTAAGTAAAATGTGTTAAGAGCTTATTATTTGGGTGTTTTTAATATAAAAACTCTAATATTGTTGATGTAGCAAATCATTATCATGTGTTAACATTTTGCAGCTACTCAAATATGGCAGTCATGCACAGCTCCTCTTTAAGATGCTAATCAACTCTGCTTAAGACAAACTAGAAGGGAAGGGAACCCATTTATTGAAATTTTGTTCTGATTTTCTTGCCAATTAGTTTATAATTGAGGATCATGCCTATCACTCTCCTATACCTTAAGGCAGCCGTTAACAGAAATTGAAAGTACAAGCCAGGGAATGTTATTTGTATTGATGGCAGAATGTTTCTTTTCTAGAATGTCCATCTTTAAATTATAAAGAAACAGAAGGAAAATAATCACAAAAAAGAAAATGGATCTTTGTGTTTAAGAGTAATAAAGAGTCTAAGATGGTCTGGAAAAGTTCAAACCTAATAACAAAGTCCAAAATTACCTTTTCTACACTTTGTGTTTTCTCACTTCTCACAACTCAGGACATTAAAATCTGTATATAATATGCTCCACAGTACATAAAGAGTCTGACTTTGGGATGTGACCATCATCCTTAAAATGAAAATTACATATGACTTCCTGAAGGCACAAAAGAGAAAAAAGTGGGAACATATCAGCTCCTTCCTTGAGATCACCCTCGGAATCCGTCAAAGAGCACACCCATTTACATGCCATTGTCCAGAATTGTGTCACATGGTTAGGTAAGGTTCCATCTGAGACGAAAAGAGGAAGCCGCTACTCTTAGTGGTTTAGTGAGGCCTTGCTAATGATTATGAATAGAGATAAATGATCATAACATTGGTTAAAGCCTTGTTAGGCACTGCTATCCTAGTGATGTCATTTTAAAAAGTAAAATGAAATATGATCTCTTATTGGCCATGAGTCTTGAGTATCAAAACACTTAATAGGTTCCACGCAACGTTCACAGGCTTGATCCTGCCTGCACTCTGCCACCCTCTGTCTGTCGTGATTAATCATGATCATTGGCTGGATTGTACCGAGAAATTCCCAGAAGATTAGTAGCACTTACCTAGGTGTGTCTGTGAGGGGGTTTCCAGAGAGTATTGCCATGAGGAAGCTCAAGGCTAATTAATGGTTTAAAATCTTGATGGATTCAATCCAAATGAACCATTAGGAGGGAGTAGAGCAGTAGAAAGGGGAGCCTGACTAGAGGGAAAGTGCCTATAGAAACATGACTGCGGGGGTGGTAGTTTGACCCACCCACTATGATGTGAGCTTCTCTGCTCTGCCACTGTCTCCTGATGGAATGACACTATTATAAATAACCCTGAGCTGCATCTTCTTTAGGCTGTTTTGTCATTTTATTTGCTCACCTATGCAACAGCAACTACTACTCTCTGTATGGCCTTCACGTTCTTGACCTATGGCACTGTCTGAGCTCCTTGAATAAGTGCATATCTTTACACTTTTTTAGATTATTGTGGGACTTTCTCCCTATTTGCCCCTTCAAGTTAGTCTGAATCATTCTCCTCCATCATAAGAGAATCTTCTCAAATGCCATTTATCTTGAGTATATGAGTTCCCTTTGGTGCTCCTATAGGCTTTCTGCTCCTGAGACCCCCATATCACAAAGTTTATTATACACAAGTAATTTCTTTTCCTTTCTTTCTTTCTTTTTGTTGTTTTTTGTTTTTGTTTTTGTTTTTGTTTTTGTTTTTGTTTTTGAGACAGGGATTAGCTTTGGCTGTCCTGGAATTCACTCTGTAGACCAGGCTGGCCTGGAACTCAGAAATCTACCTGCCTCTACCTCCCAAGTGCTGGGATTAAAGGCATGTGCCACCACCGCCTGGCCACAAGTAATTTCTTAAAGTCATTCCCTGCAATGTCTTTGTTTATGATATTGCATTAAAAAATTAATGCAGCATTTGATGATTGAATATGGGAAGGATTCCCAGGTGGAGCAGTTTCTGGATTGTCCTTCCTTTAGTTTCTACTCCATAGTTTGTCTATGAAAATCCTTCCATGGGTATTTTGTTCCTCCTTTTAAGAAGGAACGAAGTATCCACACTTTGGTCTTCCTTCTTCCTGAGTTTCTTGTGGTTTCTGGATTGTACTTTGTGTATTCTGATCTTCTAGGCTAATATCCACTTATCAGAGAGTGCATACCATGTGTCTTCTTCTGTGATTGGGTTGCCTCACTCAGGATGATATTCTCCAGGTCCATCCATTTCCCCAAGAATTTCATAAATTCATTGTTTTTAATAGCTGAGTAGTTCTACATTATGTAGATGTACCACATTTTCTGTATCCATTCCTCTGTTGAGGGACATCTAGGTTGTTTCCAGTTTTTGGCTATTATAAATAAGGCTGCTATGAACATAGTGGAGCATGTGTCCTTATGACATGTTGGAGAATCTTCTGGGTATATGCCCAGGAGTGGTATAGCTGGGACCTCTGGTAGTACTGTGTCCAATTTCCGGAGGAAATGCCCAGACACTATTGTGGATATCAGCAAGTGCTGGCTGACAGGAGCCTGATATATCTGTCTTTAGAGAGGCTCTGACAGTACCCGACTAATACAGAAGTAGAGACTCACAGCCATCCATTGGACTGAGTACAGGGTCCCCAATGAAGGAGATGGAGAAAGGACCTAAGGAGCTGAAGGGTTTGCAGTCCCTTAGCACGAACAACAATATGAACTAACTAGTACACTCAGAGCTCCCAGGGACTAAAACTCCAACCAAAGAGTTTACATGGGGGAACTCATGGCTCCAGCAGCATGTGTATAGCAGAGGATGGCCAAGTCGGTCATCAATGGGAGGAGAAGCCCTTGGCCCTGTGAAGGTTCTATGCCCCAGTGTAGGAGAATACCAGGGCCAGGAAGTGGGAGAGGGTGGGGTGGTGAGCAGGGGGAGGGGAAGGGAACAGGGGATTGTTTTACTTTTAGGTTTTTTTTTTTAATTTTATTTTTTTTCTTATTTTATTTTCTTTTTCTTTTTTCTTTTGGAGGGGAACCTGGGAAAAAAGATATTATAAATAAAGAAAACATCTAATAAAAAAATCTAAGAGAGTTAATAACCCCCTGAAAATAAACAAATAATAAAGTCTTACAAATTAAAAAAATAATTTAAGACTCATCTTTTAAAAAAAATCAATGCAGGTAGAGAATTCTATGGTGCCCATCAGTACATTTATAGTTAAGCAAAACTATTTTTCTTTTAGGTAAGATTTATTAGAGTCAAAAAATATGTAATTTCCTGGAGTTTGATGAGTTTTGAGGAATATTCTCATTCATGAACCCGATAGTCTACTTCAGTCCATATAAGTACGTCACTGTGATTGGCTCTGAGGCCTTAGAGTCCTGTTGTGCTTTCTCTCTTGGCTTCATGCTTGGATTTGCAGCTGTGCATTCTTAGCTTCATGTTTTTATTTCTGTGCCAAGTCTGTGACATACTTCCATGTCTCTAGACTCTTACCCTTCTGGAACTGCAAACCATAAACCCTCCTATAAGTTGCCTTTGTCATGGAATGTTATCATAGCCACAGAAATGCAAAATATATTTTCTTTGATTCAGACACTATCATTAACAGTGAGTTCAGTTTCTTTAGGATCAGGTTGGACCTTTATCCTTTCCTACTTCTACAAATGCTAGATATAAATATTAGTATATATTATAGATACATATTATAAATACATATATATATATATATATATATATATATATATATATATATATAATTTTGCTTACTTTTTTTGTGCTCAGAATTGATGGCCTCACAGATGAGCTGAGGCCTCATTTCGGTCATATGCTTTGGTGTCTAGTTTCACTGTGCTCAGCAGTGTACATTGATTCAATTATGTTGCTACGTGCTTGCAGTGTACTTAGAAATATATAGGGGTAGAACTTCTGAGTCACTAGGCAAATGTATATTTAACTTTTTCTTTCTTTCCTTTTATGGCACCAGGGACCTAACATGGGACCTCACACTAACTGTCTAGGTCCTCTGTGAGTGTATAAAAATTTGCCAACTGTTTTCCAGGAGTAACTACATTATTATTATTCTTTCATTCCCACATTCAATATATAACAACTCTGTTCCACAATCTTACCAGTAATTGATATTCTCAATGTTTTAAATTATTTGATGTCTTCAGTATTTTCCATCATTTCAATGTCAGATCTCATTTCACTTTGCTTCTAGTTTACATTTCTCGTTTCAAATGATAAACACAATTTGATGAATGTACTGGCTACTATAGCATTTTATTTTTCCAGTGCTGGGCTAAACTAAGGGCTTTGACCATTAACGTACATTTTGTAGTATCTATTCAAGTCTTTATGACAGCTTCATATAGTCTAAATACAAATAGTTTGTAAAATAAATACATTGCATATTCTCAGTCTATGAAAAGAATGTTTAACAATAAGCATTTAATAGATATATTTAAATTAAGTTAGAAAGGATGAAGTTGCTTAAGTGGGCAGCAGTGGTTGAATTGTTCAGCTAAACAAACCTTGGTTCATTCCATTTCTAATTGACTCTGGCTCTTTGCTGCTTTGATATCTACTCCTAGGCCATCAACACCTCTATACTTTCTAGTTATTTCACTCGTGTTATTAGCACACATCCTTAAATTTTGAGCAAAAAAACATATTTTCTTATTTTGAGAAAAATATACAACTTGATGAAGCAAAAAGGGAACTTGAGGCATATTATGAGCTAAATTGGTCTATGCATTCGCTCTATGAGTTCATATGCATTAAGCCATCCCTTGGGTTCTTGAGAACCTGGTATGTTCAAACTATAATTTATAAACCACAAATAAAATCCAGCATTCTAAGTTTTTCAGGAAAGTCAATAATACATAATTATATTACAAAAGCAATTTATTTAGCCAAAACATTTATAAAAATTATTTTCCTAAATGCATCAAAAACCACAAGAGGAATTCATCCAAACTCTTTTTACCAAAATCTCAGTAATATACCAGTTTAAAACACTACACTAAAGTGTAATTTAGTGCAGAAGACATAGATGCTTATCCTGCACTAAACAATAGCCGAAAAAGAGGTTACTATTACAATGAAAATGTGATAGTCAGCAGGCGGGACCAATACCAATAATCTGCTAAAAGCTAACGCAATTAAGGATGTACAGGCTGAGTACATTTATGCCATCCTGAAGGGTTTACACAATATTGTCGTGTAAGAACATTTGCCAGCCAGGGGACCGTGAGAAACTTTAAGGTTGTCATTCTTGAATTCTCCTGCCTCTTACTTATGCAGCTAAGTGACAACTGCTGTACATCCTAATTTCTCTCAGTGCAATCACCTCTTTCCATTCCCACTTACACTGCTTTTATTTTAGACCTCATCTGCTCACAATCAAAAGTCTCTAGACCAGTAGGGCTCAACTCTACTAATGCTGTGACCCTTCATTTTTCTGTGAACCCCCAACCAGAAAATTATTTTGCTGCTACTTTGTAGCTATAATTTTGCTACCTTTCTGAATCACAATATAAATATCTGATATGTCATGACTTGCAGGTTGAGAATGACTGGTCTTTCATGTTGGTATTGTCTTTTCACTTCTGCTCATTTCCATGATTCTATTAAACAAAGCCTGGGGAAATCTCTTTCCTTGTCTCTGCCATGATCAGCAGAATGAAATGTCCCTCTTCACATGTCATGAAGTTGAAGGTAGGACTCTAAGAGTCTGTATAAGAGGGAGTGCAGAGTATAATATTAGGAAAGATTCATAGAGGCGTTATGGCTGGCTTTGAAAATGGTAGAAAGAGCCACAAACCAAGAAATGAGAAGTCTTTTAGAAACTGAATAAGATAAGGAAATAAATTCTCTCCTAGACTCTCTAAATTCTAGGGTCTAGAAGAATCCATCAATACTTTAGGTTTAGTCTCTTAGTGCCATTTGGGGCATCTGACCCCCGAAAGTGTGCAATAGTAGCTCACCCACTGAAAGTCAGTAAATTGATCATTATGTGGAGAAGTAAAA
This sequence comes from Montemys delectorum, assembly GCA_019843815.1. NCBI lineage: Eukaryota > Metazoa > Chordata > Mammalia > Rodentia > Muridae > Montemys > Montemys delectorum. Next base: position 59,117 of record JADRCD010223474.1, read on the forward strand.
AAACAAAATGTAATTTGACAGCTTCACCAGCTTTCACTCTATGCAAATTATTGGTATCATGTGTGCCATGTACTTTTATGAAACTGTATTTGATGCCAGCTGCAGGAGGATAAAGATGAGCCATGCAGGCAGCCCTTAGGTGCTCACTGAACACACCACTCATAACTGTTCGTTGCATTTATTTCCCAAGAACCTGAGGACAATCCTCAAATGTGACCTCTATTCTGAGAACGGATCTATCTCATCAATGGCTGTTAAATAAAAAGAGGCCTTGGCCTTGTCTTCAGGTTCTGCTAAAGAGCTGGCCAGTCTATCCTCAACATGCTTCATCTACTCATTTTTCTAATACCTTGTGTAAATGTTCCTCTACATGATTGCGAAGGTCAAATCCATTTCCCTTCACTGAGTGTGCAGCTGGGTCTCACACCAAGCACAAATGATGAGTTTTTGGCCAATGTTTTCCATTTACTCCCCAATACTTGGCTCATGCACTTCTGTAATGTCATACCCAGACTATCATAAGCAGTTACAAAGCTTTCACCAAGCTCAGTGTCCTTACCCATAGAATAAAATATGACAATCTGTATGTGACAGAGTTCTAAGATTCTCAAGAGTTAGTCCCCTGAAGGCATATGATATGAAAGGCTGTCATGTTATGGGTCCTTCAGTAAACACTCTTTGTCATCAGTCTTTCTGGTAAAAGATGAGAAGTCTTGAAGGGTGAGCTTGGTCAAGGGTGCATCAAGCTAGAAAAGTGCCACTATGTAGATGAGGGACCCGTCTCTCGAGAAGATGAATGTTCCTACCATAGGAATCCTCGGCATTAACCACAGCCCATGATGTCTAGAATAACATAGGTCAAGTCTCAGAGGAAGTGTGACATCATGATATTCATGTATCCTCTCCATCTAGACATATCCAAATACATCCAAGCACTTCATATAAATTCATCTGGGTGAAATAGGCACATGATCGTTTCAACTATAAATGTGTATTAACCACCAAAGAGAAAATGGGCAAGTTGATGAATTCTGACAAGGATGGGAAGATAGTTTGAGAAGATACGCAATGTTGTTTCTGCTCAGTTATTTATGCAATGTCCTCCCTTTCCCTTGCTTGCAGTTAAATTTGTGATTTAGAGAATAAAGATCTGCTTCTAATGACTTGGGCATACTGCAGTTTCTTATTAATCCCACTCCATACCCATTTCTACATCTGTTCAGTGGATTTAACAATAACAATCTCCGTTTGGGGATTTAGGAAAAATTAAATGAGATAATATGTGCAAAATATCACAGACTATGCCATATAGGGATGCTAAACATTACTATTAATATGAATTTATGAGATTTTATTATTAAATAATACAATTTGAGAGTTAAAGGGCTCACACTAGGTCATTGTTTCTCAGAATTTTCCTTCTAACTAGCCTTATGAATACAGAAGAATGCTACAAATCGCAAACATTTGTGAACAATCAACATATTTAATAAAGGGTATAAAAGTTGTCAAGCATGGAGGATGGTCAAAATCAACATAGGAAAGCAGATAGAAAGTACTAACGAGATCTGAAATGTCAGGGATTTCAATAGAACTTACTTAAGAGTTAATAATGAAAAAGTTGATCAAACCAGCTATAGAATATGAAACAAACAATTAAAGTGGGAACAGAAATTGTAGGATGTCTCAGTTGGTAAATTCCTTGCCATGCAAGCACAAGAATCTGCATTTAGATCATTTTTAAAACGAAGTCACAGCACTCACATTTGCAACCCCTTAGCTCTGGGACAAGTTTGAATTCCTGAAGGTCATTGGTCAGCTAATCTGCAAGGTTGTGCACTGCAAGCTAAGTGAGAGAACGTGTCTCAAAAATTAAGTTGGAGAACAATAGAAGTCATCCGATATTGACCTCTGTCTTTCTTATTTACTTGGGCACATACACACACACAATATGTAACATACACACACATACATATATAAAACATATATAACACACACATGTACATGCATAGAACATAGACTAAATATACACAGTAGCAATGAAAGAATCACAATATGACTTTAAAAGAACAAGAAGCAGTAACTGATGAACTGAAATAAGGCAGAGACTATGCTATAGAAGACTATGCTGTAGAACCATATACACATAAGTCTTTCTCAGGGCCAGCAGGCTTATGAAAGCCTGCTGAGACAAAGCATATTTGCTTTAAAGAAAGGTATTTGAAATCCATTTAATCTTTTCAATGACCACACAGTCCCCACTTAGAGACCCTGTGTAAAGCACAATATGCTATTTCCTTGAAGACAAGCTCATTAGTATGGTACATAAAAGAAAAGGAGAATGACATAGTGTTCACAATGAAATATAAGATAAAATAAAATAAAATAACACAGTGTACACTAATAGATTTAAGATCTGCTCAATAGTCATGTTATGCCCGTAACATTTATTACTTTACAAGGCTCCTAAAGGTCTGTGAATGGCTCCAGGCATGCCAGCAAATCAAACTGGGAGATCTACTGCACTGAATTTATAATAATGTCACTGTATCTTCTCTTCCTTTCTCCTCTGAAACCCATGCTCGCAGTTTTATAATAATAAACACATATATTACGCAAGCTTTGTACCTTAAAAAAAGGTTAGTGTTTATGTCTAAAACTCCTTGGCTTAAGACAGAAAAGCATAGAAAATATGAATAACATTAGAAATAGCAATGACATAGCTAAAATATATCATAGCAGAAAGAAACATGTCCACTGAGTTCGTTTCAAGCATAGTTATAGATTTTATTCATTCAGTAAGTACAGATGTTATTAGACACATAGAGGAAACTGTAAACATAAATAGGTGAAAATAAATACAATGCCATTTCTCAAAGAGAAGTGTGTCATGGGGTGTGGAAAGTGCTTAACGGAGATGCTCAATGACCTGCTAAGTTCATTCTCCATGCTCTCACTCTTTGGTGCTTTGACAGGTAAGAATGTGAATCTGCCAGTGTATGTTAGATTATACTGCAGTATCAATGCCCATGTATTAGTGATTTAATATTAAAGTGATGTTATTTGTTGACCAGAGTACATGTCTTTGATTTGAAAAAAATGCCCCCAAACAGGCTCAGGTTTTTAGACATCCTTGGCTGCTGATAATGCTGTATGAGTGTGTTGTAGAACTTTGGCAATATAGTGCTTGGATCATAGATGTAGGCTACTAGATGTAGATAGAGGATGTGGGTCCAGCCCAGATTCCAGTCTTATCTGTCCATCATAGTCAGCAACCATGTGAATAAGCCACAAGCTGAGCAACCAATGAAAGTGCATCTGGCATCGCTGCCCATGTGGACTGTGTTTCCTGAAACCGGAAGTCACCATAATCTTTTCCTTCTTCGAACCATGTTTGTCACAGCAAAGAGAAGAGCATCGAATATAGACCCATAGTTAACTCAGGGACTCAGGGAGGCAGAGGCCCCTCCTGATATAGGATTCAGTGATTAACACTGACAAAGGAAGGGACTCGCTAGCCTCTACCTGAAAGCCAGAACATTCAGTCACACATCACCTTCACTTACAGCTAATTAGCTAGAATCACCCAGCCAATAGGAGACTAGAAAGTTAGGGCTCTAGGAGCCTGGAAGAAAAAAGGAAGAAATGTTTCTTACCTGCAACCAATGACTGCTAGTGGTCTACTATAACGTCCAAGTAGAAATTGATTGATTTCAAGCTCCAAGATTAGCCACATGCCCACTAAGTCACTTAATCTCTCAAAACAAAATTACATTATACTAATATGCTTAATTCCTATTTTCATTAGTGGTCTTGCAGCTTTCCTGGTGTGTTGATAAGTGAACATCTATAAACACCTGAGAAACGCAGTGCTGGATATAACTTGCATGTGGTCCGAGAGGACATTGTCTGGAGGAACTAGAGAAAATCTGTTGAAAATTGGAATCTGCTAAATGATCCCTGTGGATAAAAGAACAATTTGTGAATCTTGGCCAAAGCCTTCTGTGCTATCAAGATGAAATCTAAGAACTTCAAATATCCCTTCCTTCAGTAATGAGAAACTTAAAAGGCTTTGACCTCCTCCACCTCAGAGTCTCAAGATAATCAACAACGTGGTCAGGTGAAGCCAGTAGCCACAGAAAACTATCCTTACCACAGTTTGCTGGGTGCCTTTCTTGTCTTCTCTTTGCTATGAATGTCAGAGTAGATGTTGAATTTAGCCCCAAGAAACATACCATGTCTTCCAATTGTGCTTGTCATTTTCTCTCTTTCTCTCTCTCTCTCTCTCTCTCTCTCTCTCTCTCTCTCTCTCTCTCTCTCTCTCTCTCTCTCTCATTTCTTTCTACAGAAATATTTCTTGCATTGGATTAGGGTAGTATTCTGAACACAGCAATGTGGTTACTGGGAGCCCATTCCTGACTCCTTCTGCCTCCATGGTCAGTATAGCACTGGAGCCTTACTGGATTTCTACATTAACAGTCTGCACTACAATCAGGGTGGAGTGAAGGTCTTATTTTTTCAGTTTCAATGCCCTGCCCCTTAAAAAGCTTCTGGCTGACTAGAATTGTGTATTTTGCAGCCAATCTTGCATGAACTCTTTTTAGAATATGAAGCTTCCCTTTGCCCACTCTCTCTAAACTGCAATTTCTAAAGCTGTTAGTTTCATGCCCAATTCTTCCAAAATCTTGCTTCTTACAAAACTAGCCTGGGAAGCTTTCCAAAACATAGGAAGGCTTATCTTAAGTATCCTCATCACACACAAAAAACAAATACAGAAGTATGCATGTTAATTAGTTTAATTCAGTCATTCTACAACATATACTTAATTTAAAATGTAGTGTACACTACAAATATAGCACAGTTTTTTATTTCTCAGTAAATCATAATTAAACATTTAAAAATTATAAATTTCTGTCTTCAGAGACTTATTAAAATAATTTCCTTGGTGTGGCCTGAGAATCTCTCCAGCTTGGACTCCAGTTATGTGAGTGAGACCTGGAAACCTTGTTTACTTACATGTTCATATGTCATAATGATTTGCTTCCACAATTTTATGCCAATATACTGAGACTAGTCCTATGCCTCTTAAATGTTAACATGTACACAGATAACCTCTTTAAAAATGCCTGTTGAGATTCAGCAGGTGAGAGCTGTAGTATACCATATATTGGTAAGTAGTCATATGCTATTTATACTTACTAAGAATCAAATTGTGAATGTGGGGTAGATAAGACAGACACCCAAGCATGTTTGTATCAAAGTGTCCTCTAGGGCCCCATGTCTGGGGGATGAGCTGGCCCCTATCCCTGCAATAAGGAGAAAGATCAGCAAAACTATTCCATGAGTAGAAATGTGTTCTTGAGAACAACTAGCCGGAGAAATTTTTTCTAACAGAGGTTACTATTATTTATTATATGATATAAAAATGCCTACATTGAGGACTGGAGAGCTAGCTCATTGGTTACATCTAGTACATCCTGTAGCCACTGTTCGGAGGAAGTTGGAGACAGGAAAGATTGATTTCTTGGGCATTTTGCCTAACAGATTAATAGAGAAAACTTGAGCCCCACATTTGAGGAGAGACTATTTCTCAAAGGAATAAGCAGAGAGACACCAAAGGAAGGTGTTTGAAACTATGTTCTGGTCTCCACAAACATGGAAGGCACCCATCTGAACACACAGGTGCACATACACTTACACACAAATAAATTAATGAATAAATTCTTTTCTTCGGTGTCTACAGTGACAACAGAAAATCATAAGATCATCATGGAGATACTTTGAACTGGGAACTTCAGCTTGACTGACTCTTCCCTAGGAAATTTCTGCTGGAAGCTGGAAGGTGATATTGTACCTTTGTTTGCTTTCTCAGTAAGGCAATTCCAATCATCTATGGATGTTAAGCACCTGATTTGATGATTTTTTTTCCCTACCTGCTTCTTGCTATTTGTCCCTTTTCTTTTTATGTGTTACAAACCTAATAGAGTCACTCATTTGAAACTGAAAAAAAATGAGGAATGCAGATCAATCTCTGGACCATAGAGAACAGGAGTAAGTACCAAGCTTATGCATTTCTAACAACCTTCTAGGCTGTTGGCATGCAGATCACTTTAAACTAGCTCATTAGTTTATTTATTAGGGGACTACTTTAAAACCTCATCTTATAAGGATTTTATTATAGCAGCCAAAAAGAATCTTTCATTATCCTGAATATATAAATAAATATAAGTTCACATTTATAACATCTCTTTATTATAAAGCCAGTCAATTCATGAGACCAGTGAGACTGTTTGATGAATTCGTAATTGTGGCTAATGCGAGACAAATGCACATTAGCATTAGTGTTTTCTTTTTGCATATTGTTTTGCTGATGAATGCCCTGACTTGCAGAGATGAAAACAACCATTTACAACTACCAAGCAGCTTGTCTCACAATCTCAGGTTAGGTGTCAGAGAAGCAGACAAGAGAGAAAGGATGTTTATTTCTCATGAATGTTGCAAAAGCAGGAATAGTTAAAGCAGTAATGGTCTCCTGTGTGTTCAAATCCAAAGATACTGAAGCAGACATTTCATATCCAGGATGAATAAGATAGGCACAATCACATTCAAATACCTACTGAACATCTCAGCCATCTCTGTGATTCTGAAAGATATCTTAAAACCATCCCAGTAAGCAGATTCTATAGGTTTTCCCAGTATAAGTGAGTTACAGGTGATAGATGCAATGACTTTGGAAATGGGAAAAAGAGGTGAGAATACTCAGGGTCTGTAAAATTATGAAAAGAGAATAACTTTAGTCTTTTCTCTGCAATAAGACAAACACATAGGTTGGTTCCAGAGAATGTCAGAATAAAGATTTTTCTGTATCTCTTCACTCTGAATATTAAAGTTTGAGCCCAAACAATGCATTTTCCAGAATAAGGCACCACTATGTCAAGCACTATAAATAACCATGCCGTGCAGAGAAAGAGAGTCTGTATCTATGTACGAGGCAGAGATATTAAAAGAGTCAAGGTAATGATTTTTTTATGTCCAATGGTTGATTGTGCCTCAATATTAAAGAGGCTGGTGGCTTTTAATGATGAAAAAATTATGCAAACATTAAAAAACAATTTCATATAATTATTTGGAGTTTGCTTTCGTTTTACAAACAACAATTTAAAATAAATCCATTAATGCTGTCTGTGTGGAGTCAGGGGAAATGTATCATGCATTGCAGTTTGGTTTCATACCAGAAAATAAGCTCTCCTCCCAATACTGCATCATAAAGGAAAATTAAGAGCCCTCGGTGATTACTCCTGTGACTGGGAGCGAGGCTTTAATGAGGCAAGTTGTTTGACAGAAAGTGTTAGGATGGTTTGTTCATTTAACAAACTTTATGAAATGCTGGTATGTGCTCACTTCTCAGGAACCAGCATTACATATATCACTTACTTGTAGTTTTATCCATTTCTCCCCAATGAAGTAACATTTCAATGTGTAGCTCAGGGCATAAGGTATACCAATCCTCCTGACACAGCCTC
>JADRCD010223475.1:0-21157 GCA_019843815.1 Montemys delectorum
AGTTGATCCTGAAAGTTGCATCCCTCTATCTAGCAAAGAATTCGCAGTAAGCCCCTGTTTGATGACCTAGAATAGAATAAAATGTTGCTTATAGTCTAAAATTTTAATTGCTTATTGTTATGATAAGCGACATTTATGAGCACCCAAAGTAACCTTACTATTATGATCTTAATATATTCAATATAAATATTTAAAGGAAGATATTCAATGGGTAAATTCATATTTTCCTCAAGTAAGTGACAAGAATTATGAAGGTGGAATCAGAGTAAAAGCCATGACTCAAACAGGAATTGCACATGTCCTTCCTCTGTATGTTCTTTCCACATGAGTTAATTTTCTGAAAGGCTACTTCAGTCTTGATGAACTCACAAAGGAAATGTGATCCTAATCTTAGGACCACTAGCAGCACAGATCAGACTGCATGGAAGTTACTACATTAACACACTGAAACCTTACACTATCCTTTATTTAATTTGGTTAAATTTATAATATTTAGCAATAACCCACAATCTAATCTGTTACATGGAGTCACATACAACAGAGAATCTATCTTTGAGAAGATAGCTGAAAGGACTCAGCTTAACAACTTAAAAATGGTTTTACTCTATCAGTATGTTGATGGAAAATAATGATTTGATTCGTACCTTGAATGTTGGAACACAAAGCTGTTCAAAGGATGAGGAACTTTCTTCACTGGTTGGTGTATCTAGGTCAAGGGGGCGATGCAATGAGGACTTGGAGGTTCTTTTGTTGGTAGGATGTTTAACTGACCAGTTAATTACCTGAAACTGAGTAAGGTAAGTCTGATAACAGCTCATCACAGGCTGCTGAGACGTGATCTGCTCAGTCTCTCCTGTTTTCTCACCTTCTACAATGTAGAGGTGTTCTATGACTTCATCTTCGCCACCTAATGCAGAAACAAAGGAAGCCTGGGAAGGATGCGTTTTGAATGGGAGGGTTCGGGGATCTGGAAGGCCTTCTCCATGGACAGTAAGGGGTCCTTCTACACTGTGATATATGGAGCCCCTACTGTAGTCGATCTGCTGCATTTGCTTTTTCTTCTTTTTTCTACCAGGATAAGTTCCAGGGCCTTCATCACTGCTAATGGGCTCAAACTCTTCAGCTGCAGAGAAGTAGGCTTCACTATCAGCCATTGACATACTGGAATCCATTGACCGATACTGATGAAATGAATTAGAGTCAGCTGATGGGGTGTAAGGGAATGAACCAAAACTTCTCCTCTGTTTTGGTGAGTCTAGGACGTTCTCATCACTTCGAGAGACATCACTACTAAATTGGACTCCAACTGTAACAGGCTGTTTGTCCCCATAAAAAGCAGCAGTGAGGCTCTTAGTACTACCGAGTCGGGTGGAGCACACGGAGGCTTGCCGTTTCAAAGGAGATCTGAGAGGGGACTGTCCTACTGAGTTTTCTTGGGTGTTAGGAGACACAGGACTGCTTCCTGAGATTTCTGTAGGAATACTAAAAGAGAAGAAAACTGTTTCCATTTTTAGCACATCACACAATCTAAACATAAAATACTTATAAAAATCATTTAAGCAATTTTGATCTTTTTACAAATAAAGTACCTAAAATTTTACAATAAAATATTAATTCAAAATAGTGAAACATTACAGCATGAGTTTATATCCCCCATAAAGCTACAAAAAAAAAAAAACCCAAACAACTCACAAACAAAAACACGTTAATCATTACAAAAATTTAAAGAAATCCAGGATTATTAGCATATTTAAGGTCCCTTTTCCACCCAGCAATACAGACTTAGGGTGTTTTTCTGAGGAAAGGACAGGACAAGGTACCTCTTCCTGCCCACTGTGTCAGCGCTGCTCGGTCACAACCCCTTTGGCAAACCTCAACCTCTAAAAACATTTACAATACAATTCATAACATTGGCAAAATCACAGTTATGAAATAGCAATGAAAATAATTTTGTGGTTGGGGGTCACCACAATATGACAAACTTTATTAAAGGGTTACAGCTTTAAGGAAGGTTGAGAACACTGATCTAGAGAACTGTGACTAAAACAATCATTTTAACAACACTTAACTGAATATCTCCAAACAAAAATATCATGGTACTACCTAGGTTGAGGGACAAAGGTGTTGACTGTAGTTTTGATATCTAAAAGATGTCAGCTATAGTCATACTAAAGCCAAACAGCTAGTAAGACTGGCTAGGGAAGCACCACAGAACAAACGGAGAAAGATCAGAACACAATTCAGAAGAACGTCACCTCTCAACCTCCTATGTCAGGCTACAAGAAGACGAAGCAAAAGAAGAAAAGCAAAGTGAAGAACCTGGTATTGGACACAGAAGGTACAGCCAAGAAGGTGGAAGCAAACTGTGAAGGGTACTGCTGGGCACGGGTAATTCAAAAGAAGGGAGCGTTCAACTATTATATGCTAAGAAGACCAAGAAATATTCAATAAAGTAGTATACTATATGAATAATGACAAAAATTCACTGAGTTGTAGGATGTGAAGTATTCCCGTTATAAATACATTTTTGCATTTTCTAGTATCTGCAAAGAGTATATTAATTCTATTTGGAAAGACAATGGTATATCACTATATGTTCAGGTTCAAGGGAAAAATAATCTAAAATGAGCAAGTGGAGAGGAAAGAAATTCCTGTGCTACTATTTTAGGTAAGTATAATCCAGTTACAAGCTAGTGTTTAAGTCTAAGTGAATACTGACCTTGCTTGGCCATCATCTCTTTTGGTACCATGTAAGAAATCTTTTTGAGCCGAGGGGTCATCAGCAGCAGAAGAGGGGCTCTCCTTCTCACCGGCCAGTAAGGGCTGTGCAGCACTAGAGCTGCTGTTCTCCTCTGAGGAAGAGGATGAGCTGTGCGACCGTAAGGGCACCTGAAGACTAAGGTGCTGAGTCTTTCTCTCTCCTTCTAGTCCCACTGACTTGTTTTCCCATTCTTTCCTCTTCATACTGTTCACATTTCCTAAGCAAATAAAATGTGGGTTAAGTGACTGTAAACATTTTGAAGGAACATATGAAAAACATGGCAATTTAATATAACTAACATTTTAAAGTATTGTCCTTTTTCAAAAATTCAAGTACCTAACTTCACATAACATGTTCCACACCAAAAAAAGTTGTATAAAAAAATTCTGGATCCACAGTCTACAATGTGTAAACTTTGCTTTTGCTTTTTTAATCTTTCATTTAAAGAATTTGAGAACTAAGGGTATATCAGTGGTAGAGAGTGTGATCAGGATGTGGAAACCAGAAGTTCAATCCCCAGCATGTATGTGCATGTATGCATACTTATGCACTCAATCCATATTTAACAGAAAACTTTAATACAAGAACATGATGCACTGCACTTAGGTTACTTGTTTTAAACATTTTCCACGTTTTCTGTACAAATTGAATCAGAGTAGGGATTATATCATCTTCTACTCATTGATGTACTTCCAGTGTCTAGAACAACCTCAAACACAAAGCAATAAATAGATGAATAATAAATTCACAGCTAAAATGGACCAGCCCTATGTCATTTCATAAGAGCCTTTTGATGGGATATGAAAATGAAGGCGCAGGTGCGAAGAAGCAGTGCACCTTTTAGCCCCCATAGCATAAAATTTGCTCAATTTCCTCTCTCTTGCAGGCATCCCTGAACTACTGAAGAAAAAGGACCACTGCTGCTGAGCAGAAAATGCATTCTTTAATGAGAATGGTGTTCCAGGTGGAATTAAGGAAGGCAAAGATTCACTGGATTTAACAAAGCAAAACAGAACAATGAAAGTCAAAAGAAAAAGAGGTTTATCTGACTCATTCCAGACGACAGGCACCAAGTGAATCCTAATTCTTACCAGCATAAACTTAGTTTACTCCATGCTAACACTACATATCTACAATTGGCTCCAGGAAGGCTCAACAATCAGAAACTCACATACTGTAAGTGCTAACTGCAATCTTCCTACATAAGAATCCTAGGTAATTTAGAATCTATAATCTGTTCAAGAATACCCAAGGAGATTAAATGTTGTGAAAATTATAATTAGCCTTGCTCTCACTCTGTTCACATGTTGGAAATTGCTCTTCCTACTTTGTACCATGCATAAACTCCCCACACACAATCCTTGAGTTTGTGAAGTTAGGTTGCGTTCAATCTGATAGTCAGACACTCAAGAAGTTCCTGTTATTAGTGCTAAGTTGAAGACACAAGAAAGAATGCTAAAGAGTCTTTAGGAACCCATATTCCACTTGGCTAGATGACTTAGCACACTTAATCTCAAAAACACCTTCAGTTTCCTCCCTGTAAAGCAGGGATAAACAAAAGATTCTGTAACTCTAGCGTCAGAGGAATTATATTTAAGGCTAAGTGGCTACACAGCAAGATTATGTTCCAAAAACACAAACAAACAAATAACAGCTAACGTTTTAAAATAAACATTATTTACCCATAAGGTAAAGTACAAGAAGACAGCTATGTACTAATATCCATTTTACTTTTTAAATCCCAAGAAATTTTAGTTACTTGTAAGTTTTATGTGGTAGTAAAATTTCTGAAATAAAATGTCCCTAAATGACACATACACATTTTTGCATTACCATTTTACAAGGACTAAGCACTGGAGCTTCCTTGTCTCCTTCTATGTATAGGAAGTCAATCTGGTAACAATTTTTAAAACTACCACCTTTTATTTTAAAAATTGACCAAAAGAAAAAAAAGGCAAGTTAGTATTTTCTTGAGTAACCTAAAGGAAAAATGCTAAATATTGATGAAATATCAAAACTTATCTTTATATTTCACATCTATGTAATGTACAAATTTAGGTAGTAAACATTAAACTTAATTGTAGGAATGTATTACTAAGCAGCCCAAAGGGAAACTTATTTCTGAAATCTTTGGAGAAAAGGCAACACTTAAATCTAAATCTAACACACTCAAAAAGTGACAGTTACACTGCTCATTTCAAATCAATGTGTCTACAACACCATCTGGATACACTCAGAGAAGATTGGATCTCTCTTTGTGACATGTTCAAATTAGTAGCAAGACAATGTTGCTAGTGATAGGTTATTCTATCAAAGTAAACTGAAGTGAGCTAAAAAGAGGATAGGCTTAGGCTAAGCTTTGCAGGAAAGCTGCTCCTTCTCAAGAGCAGGAAGACTGACTAGTGCACCTATTTTGATCCTATGAAATGCCTCTCCAAAAGAAACACTACATTTACCTAACTGTAAGTTACCTGAAAAATGCATATACATTATTTTAGCCCCAAACTGCAACACTACAAAAAAAAAAAAAAAAAAAAAAAAAAATCAATGTTATTGAATAAAGTAGCAGGCTTCTCTCAGAATGGCATAGGGACAGAGGCAAGAGGTTAGTACCATATACAAAACATTTTTATTACCATCTACAGTCTTGGGGATTTCTTTAGGAATGATCCACTCTCCAGGCTGTAGCAAAGACTGGCCATAATACATATCAGACTCTGCACTTGTGCTTGAAAATGCAGAGCTACTGGAAGGTGTCAACTCTTCAAGTTTGAAGAAATCTAGGCCAGTTACTGTGCCACCAAAGAATCTGCAGCCACCGAGACAGCCACACTTGTTTCTGCACCTTTTATTCTTCAAGGTATCATCTGGCCACAAAAACCACAATCTAAATGGAATGCAAAATAAAGCAAAAACAACACACAGGAAAACTCATTAGGAAAAGTGGGAGATAAATAATCAATTAAAATTCAATTGTTAATATATATAAAAATCAAAGTAAATACAATAAACATTTACTATTGCAGTATATCTTTTTAATCAATTTGCAACAAAACCATAGCTGTGCTACAGCAAGAAAGATGAAAATAAGAGTACGAACAGGCTCTGACAACTGTTTTAAAAGGCATTAGCATTCATTAAAGGCTAATGAAACCAGATGTAGGTGTTCTTACTCAGCCCTCAAGTTTTGAAGGCCTGCCAAGAGTTTTCTGCTATACATAATAATCTGATAGTCTCCTGGAGCAATCAATTGAAAGCACAGAGCTTAGAGAGTGAATAGTGTCTTATAAAATGTTATCTGGAAACCATAATTTGAATTGTTATCATTGTAAAACACATACTATAGACTTTAAAAACATTAAAAAGAAATGTTATTTCCAAAACTACACCATCACTACAGAATCTCAAGTGATGCACTTCCTTACAAGTATCAGGTTTCTTTACATTAACTAGAGCACACACAGGAGCATAGTTACTACATCTTTATTTAAAATGTTCTTAATCTACCCCAACTGTACAGTGTCCGCTAAAATTATCCAATAATTTTCAGTGGACACTGATACCATTACTCTTAAAAGAATTTCACCCACCTTTTTGTTCTGGCATCATGAATTTCCAAGAAATGTCTTTGTGCCTCGTGTTTAGAATGATGATCGGCAGCTAATGCAATATCAACTGTAATAAGACCTAAGTTGGCTGACCCAGCTTCCAGCCAATAGGCTCTCCGCAGCACTGCTGGCTGAAGTCCAATCCTGCAGTTATTTAATTGTTCAATATACTGCCTCACTTGAAAGTCCTGAATTGCAGCACTTATTCCTTCCCCAACTGACTGATTGTGAAGATTACAGTTTGCAACTCGAATTGTACCCATCTAGAATTGAAGTAGAAAAGGAAACAAAGCTGTGAGTTCAGTATTTTTAAGTATCTTAGCAGAAACTACATAACTGATGCCTACCTGAAAAAAAGTTAAAAAAAAAATAGTGGAAGAAACAAAAAGAAAGAGTACAGAAGGAAAGGCTCAAAAGGTAAAGAGAGTTTACCACCATCTTGACTGCCTGAGCTGGATCCCCACAACCGAAGAGAAAATGGAGAGAAGCAAATTCTGTAAATTGTCCTCTGATTTTCAACACACACGCTAAAAATAAATAAATACATATAAGAAAAAAATCTGTCCAAAGCAGGGCTGGAGGTTGGCAAAGTAGGGAAGGGAAGCATGCGGTCAGTCCTGGAGTTGGAGCACCAGAACCCACGTGGGAAAAGGAGAAAACAGCTCCTACTAGCTGTCCTCTGATCTCCACAAGCATGGCAATTACATGACTCCACCCTCAATTAAATAAATAAGTGATTTCTAAAGAGCAGATGCAAGCAAAGGAGCCTACAAATGAACAAGGGAAGGTAAAGTACTGAAATCGCAGGAACATGGCAGGACTTGACTTAAAAAATAAACATACATAAAGCAGAGGAAGTAAGCAAGTGCTTTCAAAAGCCAAGGGAGAAATATAAATGAGTAAAACCAACAGACATTCAAAACAAACCTTTTTTTAATTATTTAGGGAAAGTAGGGAGGGAGGAAGGAAGGACACACTGCTGTGTGTCGTGGAATACACTTGGAAGTCAGAAGGCAATGTTCAGAAGTTAGTTCTCTCATTGCACCTTGCTGAGGAAGGACCTCTCTTCCTTCTGCTGCTATTCTGCAGTTCTACCTGGCCTGCCTGCAAGCATCTAGGCGGTCCTCACGTCTCTGCATCCACCTTCCCACTACAGTGCTTCAGACATGTGTCAGTGCATCCAGCTTTGTTAGTAACTCACAGAACATCATTTTAAAAATACTATACTATGGGTGTAACTACAACCTGCTATTTTACATCCTTCCATGAATCAATGTCATGGTAATTAAAAGTTAAAAAGTGGTAGAAGCACTAACAGAAAAAATAGTTCAAGAAAATAGACATAAAGTAAGAATAGTCTATGAGATCACACAGGTCAAATGTTTCAAAATATAAAGATTTACTTTAGAAAAAAGAAAATGAATTACCCTGGGTAAGAAATAAACAAATGGTTACCTTTATATTTGTAGCACAACCATGTTCCACAATATAAATATCAGCTCCATCTACTGCTAGACGAGTCATGGTGTATTTTAAATCATCTGATGTTGGACAAGGCCCGGGAATACAACTCAACTAAAAAAAAAAGAAAAAAAAAAAGGACAGTACAACTATTAATTCATTGTTTAAGTAAAATTCTTGTTATATGATCATTTTTATTCAACTGAATTTCACTGTTTTATGACAACTGAAATAATCAGAAATACAAATAACCTACTAGAAACCTAGCCTGATGTAACCATGTACCAATTTTAAAATTGACAAATCTCTCAATCTCTCTCTAACTGTATTATATTATATATGTTATATATACAGCATATACATAACATATGATATATATTACTTATTACTGAAACTTTAAATTAGTCAGAGTAAATAGATGAAGTAAACACATCACAAGCTTAATACAAAGCTGCATAGCACTTACAAATAGTAGTCTTCTAGTATAAGATTTCCCTCTGAAAATCACATGCACAGACATACATTTGTCACATATGCATGTTTTCATGCCATGCACGAGGAAATCAACAATAAATATATTCATACTATATACAAACTTCATTTCATTTTGATTCTAAAGCAGCTCTGGTAATGCTGAGGTTGGAAGAAAACAGACAGACTCCCATTTCCATGAACGTAAGGAAATGGCAGCCATGAGCAGACGCCATGAGCAGACGCCATGAGCAGACGTGCCTAGCACACAGCATGTGCAGCACATTAGTAACAAGGGCACAAGAAGCAACAGCTGCTCTTCAGAACAATCAATGCCCTATACCAGTTAGAAGGGCTTGTGAGATGACTCAGTAGGTAAAAGCATTGCCAATAAGAGTTCTTAACATAAATTCAACTCCAGAACTTACACAAAAGGTGGAAAGAGAGAACCAGAAGCCATAAACTTGTCCTCTGACCACCACACAAATACTGATGCACATGAGCACGCATGTACACACGTAACAACAAGAGAGTGTTTACAATGGAGCAAAACAAAATACTATGAACTGACAAAAGAGGCACACTTTTTATAGGACAAGGACTGACTGAAATAAAGACAAATTTCCCAAGGAATAACATGTTCTTTATCCTGGTGTTAATGGATACACAAAAGTCTAACAGCTTCTTACATGTTAAACACACATGTTAAAACTTATACAACTTAAAAAGAGTGAATAAAATGCATGTAAATTATGCTGTAATAAAATTGATTAATAAAAACCTTTAATGACATAAACACTTCTCTGGGGGCATTGCTGCTTTTTCAACGTAGAATTTTAGTGAGGTAACACACAAATACAATTTGAATGGCAAAAACATACAGGGAAGCACTGTTAGGGTATGAAAGAGTCATCTCTTAACATCTTATCTGCACACAACTACCATTATTTTCCTTGCTAGAAACTGCCATGAGTTCTCAGTCTTCTGAAGTGTGCACACTTAAAAAACTGAGAGCAGATGGCCCAAACTCACAGAGCAAGTAGTGACAGTAACATTATTCATTTAACTGTCACTGTAAACAGTTTGTAGAGGCTCCTATCTACACTCTATGACTCTAGTGGGGGTGCTAAAATAACCCTCACTTGAAGCAACTCAGTATTCTGAAAAGAACAGTCAGTCTGTGGAGTCAAAAATGTGACAAATGCCACTAGTGAAATTAAGTTTCATGACACTGCGTGAATCAAGTTACATAAGTTACTTACTTGGCTTTATTGCTTCAATTCCTAAATAGATAGATAAATTAATAATAGCTAAATTACAAATGGATAAATAGCATAATAGTAAGATAAGATAAGAATCTTAACAATAAAAATATAAATTAATATAAAATTCTTACATTATTTATATTTGTGAATTGTTTTCATACTGGCCTCATTTTAGATACAACTAAATAACTAAGAACTTACAAAATCATTAATTGAAAATAGTGAGCTATTAACTTCATGGCTATATACATTTGATTAAAGCTAAGCCTCAATGTTTCATTTTAAAAACGGCATGAATGGTTATAGTATTGCCAGTACACCTATTAACATACCTTGGATTCACAGAACCGGCGATCAATTCCATGTTGGCATACTATAACTGACTTTGGTCTTTCCAGTTCATATTCCCGACATACCACATGGAAAATAAATGTCTGCCCCCATTCCAAGAGACATGCCAGCTACAGGTGATAACAGAGTGACAATATTATTAGCTTTCTAAACAAGGATCCAGTATTCAAATTTTACAAGTCTAGCATGACTCAAAGAACTCAAAATTGTGTAGCTACTACTTAATAAATACTGGCTAACCAATGATATTTTACCTTGATATTTATAAGATTGTTGCTTTCCATTTGTGAATGTCAAAATATATCATTAAAAGAAAACTAATTTCAATTAAAAATTCCAGTTCAACAATTTCTAAAGCAAATACTTTTTAAAATATAGGGTTAAATCTTTAATCTTCTAAAGCTAACTGGATCCACTGGATAGGCAACTGCACAAAAAGGCACTGAAAATCCTACCAATTATTAATATTTAATTTTGAAAAATTAGTTATTTATGAAAATACTGAGTTACAATTTAAAAAATAGGTATTTTGAAGATTAAAGCATTTCTGTCTATGTAACAGCTTAAGTGAACAGAATAATTCAGATACTAAGATGCACCACCATGAGTCCAGCTGACACCCTTGGTTTTATAATACATTAGAGTTGTTAACAATAAACATATTGATAGGCATACACATAAAATGTCATTCCAAATACATAATTTCAACAATCAAGACTATATTATTTTAGTTAACATAGTAAACTATCTATGGATTAAAGTAATGTGGTTCCATATAACACATAAGATGGGGAAAAAGACAGAATGATGAGAACTGTTCTAAGTAATATTATTAAAGCGGAATTAGTTGGCTGTCAAATATTGACGCATTTTTTCCCCAAAAAACAAGTCTAAAATTCATGTGTTACATGGAACTACAAACCAGTCAATAATATATGGCACAGAAAAGCAAACTTTGGCAATGGTTTTTCTGTTGCTAAATTCTGAGTGTCAAGAATGGCTCCCATTAGAATGGCACCACTGGGATGCAATAAACATCAGGCTGGCTTAAAGTGACTATTTTTTTTTTAATGTATTTACTTATTTATTCATCTTACATCTGACTGCAGCACCCTCTCCCTCCTCTCCTCCCAGTCTTGCCTTCACAAATCCCTCCCTTCATTATACCCACTGAGGAGAAGGGGAAGCCCGCCTTGGGTACCACCCCTTCCTGGGACATCAAGTTATAGCAGGACTAAGTGCACCCTCTCCTACTGAGGCCAGACAAGGCTGCTGAGCTGGGGGAAAGGGGATCCAAAGGCAGGCAACAGAGACAGAAACAAGGCAGGTGAAAGGTGACAGTGCTGTGAGAACAAACCTACCTGTGGTGCTGTGACCTTAGCTGTGAGGCTTCCAGCCTGCACATCAATCAGCCATGCATATTCCAAGGAGTCACTTCCTAAGGGAAGACCTTCAGCTGAGAACATGGCATGTGCTCTCAGCTGGAGACCTGACAAATTGATGTGACCTTCCCTGAGTACTTCATCCACAGGGGGTCGCTGCTGAAAACAACAATAAGATGGTAAGAAGTCTAAGAAAGCACACTGTAATTTCTACTTGCCTAATCCCCCATGGATATGAACAATAAATTATGCTGTCCTGAAAGTAAGACATGAGAATCTGTTCAGCTGATATGGTACAGCATCTACACATGAGGCCCACCACAAGGAGAGATACAAATCCTAAGAGTATACAGATCTCAGACTGGTAACTGCTGGTAACATGAATGAAAACAAGTTAGGACTCAGACAGGGAATGCACAGAGTCAATCTGGTTAAAAGGCTAGGAATCATACTATTAAAATACGACAATAAGAAAACTGAAAGAAGACTATAAAATTAAGAAGGTGAGGAAGGAATGGAGAACTAATACCCATATAGATTTTGAGGACAAATTTTACAAATAAAAGGATAATTTTATCTCATAGACTTATATACTTACAACCAAAAAGGAAGTATTACAGAGAAAAATTAAGACATTCCAAATCATTTCTAAGTCTTTTGGCTAAGATTAAGTGTCTAAGACATACTATATCATAAAACAAAGAGTTCATTGATACACTGTATTCACACAGCATTAAGAAAACAGAGGCATGGGGATATATCTTAGCCCAATGATAGAAGGTTTGCTTAGCATACATGAAAATACATGTATACATGAACACACTCACATAGGTTAGATTGGAAACACCCCTAAACACATGTGTGTAGGCCCTATCATGAGGTTAGGGTCCCTACCTTGAAATACATTTATGAAATTATACTTTTTTTTTTTTTTGGTTTTTCAAGACAGGGTTCTCTGTATAGCCCTGACTGTCCTGGAACTCACTCTGTAGACCAGGCTGGCCTCGAATTCAGAAATCCATCTGCCTCTGCCTCCCAAGTCCTGGATTAAAGGCGTGTGCCACCACTGCCCAGCGAAAATGTACTTTTTAAAACATTCTTTAAAGATAAGGACTAAATCTATAAGAAGTTTTGTAAATTATCAGACCTTCAAAGAAGACCTAATACCAATTCTCCTCAAACTATTCCACAAAATAGAAACAGAAGGTACTCTACCTAATTTGTTCTATGAAGCCACAATTACTCTTATACCTAAACCATACAAAGACCTAACAAAGAAAGAAAACTTCAGACCAATTTCCCTTATGAATATTGATGCAAAAGCACTCAATAAAATTCTTGCAAACCGAATCCAAGAACACATGAAAATGATGATCCACCATGATCAAGAAGGCTTCTTTCCAGGAATGCAGGGATGGTTCAATATACAGAAATCCATCAATGTAGTCCACTACATAAACAAACTCAAAGGAAAAAAAACCATATGATTATCTCATTAGATGCTGAGAAAGCATTTGACAAAATCCAACACCCCTTCATGATGAAAGTCTTGGAAAGATCAGGAATTCAAGGCCCATACTTAAACATAGTAAAAGCAATATACAGAAAACCAGTAGCCAACATCAAACTAAATGGAGAGAAATTGAAGCAATTCCACTAAAACCAGGGACTAGACAAGGCTGCCCACTCTCTCCCTGTCTATTCAATATTGTACTTGAAGTCCTAGCCAGAGCAATTAGATAACAAAAGGAGATGAAAGGGATACAAATTGAAAAGGAAGAATCAAATTACCACTGTTTGCTGATGATATGATAGTACACTTAAGTGACCCCAAAAATTCCACCAGAGAGCTCCTAAACCTGATAAACAACTTCAGCTGATAAACAAAGTAGCTGGATATAAAATTAATTAATTTTAAAATTAAAATTAATTAATTTAAAGTTAATTAATTAATTTTAATTCATCAAGCAAACCAGAGGCCTTCCTCTACACAAAGGATAATAAGGCTGAGAAAGAAATTGGGGAAACAACACCCTTCCCAATAGTCACAAATAATATAAAATAACTTGGTGTAAATCTAACTAAGCAACTAAAAGATCTGTTTGACAAGAACTTCAAGTCTCTGAAGAAGGAGATTGAAGATCTCAGAAGATGGAAAGATCTCTCATGCTCGTGGATTGGCAGGATTAATATAGTAAAAATGATCATCTTGCCAAAAGCAATCTACAGATTCAATGCAATCCCCATCAAAATTCCAACTCAATTCTTCACAGACTTAGAAAGAGCAATTTGCAAATTCATCTGGAATAACAAAAAACCCAGGATAGCCAAAACTATTCTCAACAATAAAGGAACCTTTTGTGGAATCACCGTTCCAAACCTTAAGCTGTACTACAAAGCAATTGTGATAAAAACTGCATGGTATTGGTACAGTGACAGGCAGGTAGATCAATGGAATAGAAATGAAGACCCAGAAATGAACCCACACACCTACGGTCACTTAATCTTTGACAAAGGAGCTAAAACCATCCAGTGGAAAAAAAGACATCATTTTCAACAAATGGTGCTGGCTCAACTGGCATTTAGCATGTAGAAGAATGCAAATCGATCAATTCTTATCTCCTTGTACAAAGTTCAAGTTCAAGTGGATCAAGGACCCTCACATAAAACCAGATACACTGAAACTAATAGAAAAGAAAGTGGGGAAGAACCTCGAGCACATAGGCACAGGGGAAAATTTCCTGAACAGAATATAAATAGCTTGCTCTAAGATCAAGAATTGACAAATGAGACCTCATAAAATTACAAACCTTCTGTAAGGCAAAGGAGACTGTTGATAGGACAAAATGGCAACCAACAGATTGGGAAAAGATCTTTACCAGTCCTATATCCAATAAAGAGCTAATATCCAATGTATACAAAGAACTCAGTAAGCTAGACTCCAGAGAACCAAATAACCCTACTAAAAAATGGGGTAAAGCAGTAAATAAAGAGTTCTCAGCTGAGGAATACCAAAAGCACCTACAGAAATGTTCAGCACCCTTAGTCATCAGGGAAATGCAAGACAAAACAATCCTGAGATTCCACCTCATACCAGTAAGAATGAATAAGATCAAAAACTTAGGTAACAGCAGATGCTGGTGAGGTTGTCGAGAAAGAGGTACACGTGGTGGGACTAATGGCTCCAGCTGCATATGTAGCAGAGGACGGCCTCGTCGGTCATCAATGGAGGAGAGGCCCTTGGTCCTGTGAAGGTTCTATGCCCCAGTGTAGGGGAATGCCAGGGCCAGGAATCGAGAGTGGGTGGGTTGGTGAGCAGGGGGAGGGGAAGGGAACAGGTTTGTTTGTTTGCTTTTTGGAGGGGAAACCAGGAAAGGAGATATCATTTGAAATGTAAATAAAGAAAATATCTAATAAAGTTTTGCAGAGAAAACTTCAATAACTCTAGAAGCTCTTCTCCTACAATTTTTATTTTATATGAACTGTATGACTCTATATAAAACTTTACCTATTCTCTATGCCTTAACTCTTTTTATTAGAAAGAATGCAGAAAGTAGTCAATAAAAATCTCTTCTGAAAAAAACTTCAGAATTTCAACTTATCTGATTTATCAAAATGAGTACTATATTTTGAATGTTATGCCTTGTATTATACTCTACCAAGTTGAATCATAACTCCTAAAAAAAAATAGGTTCAGTCCTGAAACTTATGCATATAACAGTTTGCAAGTATAGTTTTACAGGTATAATCACTTTAAAATGAGCTTGTGCTAAGTTAAATTGGACCCTAATATGACCAGTGTGCATACAGGAAGAGAAAAATTAGGATAACAAGGTGCACAGGGGGGATATTATTGAGAATGAGGCAGTAATCTGAAAAACACATCTATAAACTCAGAAATACCAAGCACTACTGAGACTCCCAGCAACTAAGGGAAGCCAGGAAGTGTCTTCAGTGATAACAACCCTGCTAAAATCTTACCACTGTGAACTCCTAGATCTGTCAAGAGGATAACTATCTTGCTAATTTAAGCAACCCAGTCCATGTACTTTATTAGGATAGCTTTAGGCAACTAATACAGGTTAGAAATGACCATAAGTAAAAAGGTGTGTTGCTTCTTAATTGTACACAGCAACCAATGCTTGACTTCAGATCCTTCAGATCATCACATTAAGTGTAATGCCACCAGAAGTAATAGTGGCAGGCTGAAAGGCTCATCAGTATCTGTCACTTGGGAGAGGCCACACTGGGAAGCTTCCTACCACAAAAGCACATTAAACAGTGTAGACAAATGATCCAACGCTTTGTTACTCTAACAGGATGTAAGAGTAAGGTAAGCAAGGTAAGCAGGTAAGCAAATTCCAGGAGTATGGACACAGCATCCTTGAGTTTGAGAGAAATATGAAGTGCAAATAATCTTGGAAACAAAACAACTACTACTTTCACATCTCCTTCCCATGCATTAGTTTTCTAATTCTCCAAATATATTTTAAAATTTCATCTCTCTATAAACTCATATACCTTAACAATGTGGGTTTATATCAAATTTTATAATGAACAAAATATTTTTATTTTAAATCTAGTAAAGCATTTTGTGAATGAGGTAATTAAAAGTTGAAGCATGATTTTACAATCTGAAGAAACTAGAAACTCATTTAAGAATCTCAGAATTTACCCATAAGAAAATAATTTTCCCCTTTCTTAATATCAAGGCTTAAAAAAAGATAGCTTTCCTTTCCTTTCCACACACACACACACATCCCAGAATACTAACTAACCATAGCAAACCACTTACCACAGAAAAGAGGCCCAATGTTTTTTTTTTCAAATTCTATGACAAATCAGAGCTTTATGCAAATGAGATTTTTGTAAGGACAGTTCTGTCTCTTCCTTCCTTGGTGTGAATATACATGTAATAAAATGATGCTAAACTATGAACACACACTATACATATCAATATACAGTCTGAATCTAAACTGTAATTATATAAAAGTCGTATACTATAAAAGAATCCCTTCCCTAAAATTTTTGTTATTTCCTAAAGATGTATACTTATCTCAAACTGAACATTTAAAAAAGAAAAATAAGAACATTAGCACTTATTACTGATTTCAACTATTATGATCAGCTACATCAGATATACAAATCCAAATCTATAAATAAGTAGAAACCTAATGCAGTGGAAACTCTTGGAATCTGTAAGGGTAACTAACCTGAGGGACATCCTCTAGTATTGGAGGATATAGAGTCTGAACTAGCCATCTTTTGTAAATCAGGTAAGGCTTCTTGTAATGGAACTGAGTTACATTCAGTTGTACTATTGGCCAAAGGCGTCCGTCCCATGGAGATCCCAAAACAACCCAGGCTGATGCTAGGGCAGAAGGTCACTCTCTGAAAACTGACAGCAGGAGCCTCACTGATGAAGACAACATTCATGCAGCTTAGTGAATGTAGAGCGGAAGAGCTGATATAAGCACTGAGCCTACATTCTAGACTTGGGCACAGAATATACTCTATATGTTATGGAAAGAGAAACCTGGACACCAACCCAACCATAAAACCTTGTACCTCTAATTTGTCCTGCTGCAAGATGTGCTGGGGCACTGGTGACACAGAACTTGTGCAGAGTAGCCAACCAATGTTTGGTTTAACTTTAGGCTCATGCCATGAAAGATCCCACGCCCTACACTGCCTAGATGGCCAGGACCTGGACACTGTATAGCTCACAGACCTAGGGTAGAACCTGATGTGACTGAAAAAAAAAAACCTTCAATGAAATAATTACTAACATCAATCTGCTATCTTCATAGACTGGTATCCTGCCCAGTAATCATAAAAGAGGCCTCCTGCACTAGCAGCTAGGAGCCGAGTACAGACACCCACAACCAAGCATTACACAGACAGAGAATCTAAATTGTGGGGCTCCATTGGGTGCCCCTGGTGATCAGGGAAACCTGTCTTGGAAGAGAGGAAGGAGAGAGTGTAGGATTCAGAGGGGATGGTGGACACCAAAAGAAAATGGCCCACTGAGTCAACTAAGCTGGTCTCATGTGGGCTCCCAGAGACTAAAGTGGCAAAAATGGGGCTTGCATGGGTCTGCACCAGGTCTTCAAAGTGTATCTTATGGCTATTAGCTTGGTGTTTTTTGTGGGACTCCTGAGTGTGGGAACAGTGTTTCTCTGACTCATTTGCCTCCTCTTAGAAATCTCTTTCTCCTTTCGGGTTTCCTTGTCCAGCTTCTACGGCTTTTACCTCTTCTTATTCTATCTTGTCCTGTCCTGTTCAGCTGTTGTTTCTTGGAGACCTACTCTTCTTTGAAGACAAAATGGAGGGGTAGTGGATCTGAGATAGACTTGGGGGAGCTGGGAGAAGTAAAGGAGGCGGAAATTGTGATCAGGATGTGTTGTATGAAAGAAAAATCTATTTTCAATAAATAGAAAACATTTCAAGCTAAAAATAAAATAAATAAATAAAATTTATAAACTAGCCATAGATGTTAGCTCATGCCTAGAATTCTGGCACTCAACAGGCTGAGAGAGAAGATTACACATTCAAAGCAAGCCTGGATCCTTTGAATGACACAGATTCACATAAATAAAAAGTCTACAAATAAAAAATATAATTTGAATGACACAGGTTCACATAAATAAAAAGTCTACAAAGAAAGATATAATCAGCTATGGTTAAAACAAAAAGTAAAAATGGCCATCCTTTTTTAAAATAAAGTGATTGGATACTGCACATGATCCATTAAAAGTGGTCATCTTCTAATGCATTGGAGAAATGCATTTTTATTTTCATGTATTTGCATTACATTAAACTCCAATTGTATTTTGACATCACACACACCTGTACTAACAGGTAGCAATAGAAACTGTTTGATATTTAAAAACTAACTGTAGTGTCAATCTGCCCAGAATTTATTTCGTTAGAGTCACTAGATCTCTTCCAAAAGAGTCCCAAAAAGTATGGTGAGGGAACTTTCAAGATACTAAGTTTATTAGGCAACTGAGAATTAAATCATTGACATGCGTATTTTATGGAACTAGTTAACAGAAATCATCCCCTCCTATAAACATATCAGAAAGTCATGAACTATTTCATTACATTTCTAAACGCAAGAAAAAGTAAAACATAAATAGGATTACATAAATAAGAACAAGCACAAACAAAATAAAAAAGATTAACTCTACAAACAGCTCTTATATGTCCACATATATAAAAACAAAAACAAAACAGTGTTAGAGTGAAATTAAAAATCTATTTTAAAAAAGAGTAACACATAGAAGCTAACATTATTTTGACACCATGTTTATTAATGATAAGTATCTTAAATTTTTATCATATGTCATTTAGACATTACCTGATAATTATCACTGACAAACACATTCAGGGGTGACAGGACAAGTTGCAGCATGGTCTCTCTGAATCCTTTTTTCATTTCAAAACATAGTCTTTCCAAGAATGCTGTTGGACACTCAGGACCATCAGTGGTTCCGTGCTAGAGTTAAACAAAACGTCACCATCAAAACACAAAGTTCAGAAATCACAATTACCATGATTACGAGATTTTGAATCTTCAAAGAGAATAATAGTGCAAACTGACCAAACAAATTATTCTTTCCCCTTTTTAACAACATAAGAACTAGAGATGACCTCTGCTATGCAATGGTGGCATGTATGACCGGAAGTCAGACTGCAACATAGAGCTCCAGACCACTCTCCTTGTTTGGGTCTGAAGGTTCTTGTGTCAGGTCAGGTGAAGGCTCAAGGACAGACTTCAAACTAAAGCAGAACCAAAGTAAATCCTAGATCCAAACCTATAACACAATTCAACCTCCAAGTCAAACCTGGACCGACCTTTCTTCCTTCCTTCCTTCCTTCCTTCCTTCCTTCCTTCCTTCCTTCCTTCCTTCCTTCCTTCCTTTCTTTCTTTTGCTTTTTTCAAGAATGCCCCAAACTGGTTTGTGGTCTCACGATAAAAGTTAAAAAAAAAAAAGAAAAAAGTAAGGTGAGGATGTTGAGCAAGGGGAACATCCCTCCATTGCTGGGGAGGTCAAACTTAATACAACCACTGTGGAAATCAATTTGATGGTTTCTTGGAATAAACTATTCTGGGAATAGTTCTATCTTAAGAATCATCTATATCTCTCCTAGGCATATATCCAAAAGGTGCTTCTCCATCCCATAAGGACATTTGCTCAACTATGTTCACAGAAACTTTATTCATGCATCTCGTCTAGGCCAGTGCCCTGAGAAGACCTCGGCCTACAACTCCCAGAGGAAGCTCCACTCCCAGGCTTTCTAACACGTCCAGGATCATAGAATCAAAGGTGGAAAGGATACAGCATCTGCCCTAACACCTGAAGTAACTGGGACCAGCAGGATCCAGGGACCTAGGAACCCCGCCTGAGCAGTAGAAAGGGTTCCTTCCAGTCTGGGCTGATGCCCTGAGCAGACACTGGGCATGAACGTGGTCCACAGCAGTCCTACAACAACCTGAGGAAGCTCCACTCCCAGGCTCTCTAATATGCCCAGAATCACAAGATCACAGGATCCAAGGATCCCAGGAGCTTGGTCACAACAGGATCTCAGGGTCCCAGAGACAGCATGACTCCCTGGAGCTCTGACACACTCAAGATCTCAGGATCACAGAGACAGCTGAATTCTGAGGAGCTCTGACACAACCAAGATCACAGGAAGGAGAAGATCCAGTCAGATATATGAGGGCTGGTAGCACTTGATATAACCAGATGGCGGGAGGCAAACATAAGAACAGAAGCAACAGAAACCAAGGTTACTTGGCATCACCAGAACCCAATTATTCCACCATAGCAAGTCCTGAACACACTATCACACAGGAAAAACAAGATTTGAATCTAAAATCACTTCTCATGATAATACAGGACTTTAGGAAAGACACAAATAACTCCCATTAAAGGAATACAGAAGAACAGAGGAAAAACAGGTAGAAGCCCTTAAAGAGGAAACATAAAACTCCCTTAAAGAATTACAAGAAATCAAACAGGTAAAGGAAATAAACAAAACCATCCAGGATCTAAAAATGAAAATAGAAACAATAAAGAAAGCACAAAGGGAGACAAACCTGGAATTAGAAAACCTAGGAAAGAGATCAGGAGTCACAAATCACGAACAGAATACAAAAGATAGAAGAGAGAATCTCAGGTGCAGAAGACACAACAATCAAAGAAAATACAAAAAGCAAAAAGCTCCTAAAACAAAACATCCAGGAAATCCTGGACACAAAGAGAAGAGCAAACCATAGGATAACCGACATAGGAGAGAGTGAAAATTCCGATCTTAAAGGACCAGTAAATATCTTCAACAAAATTATAGAAGAAAACTTCGTAACCTAAAGAAAGAGATGCCCATACACACACAAGAAAGAAGCCTACAGAACTCCAAATAGACTGGACCAGAAAAGAAATTACTCCCGTCACATAATAATCAAAACACTAAATGCACTAAACTAAGAAAGAACATATACAGGCAGACCTATCAGAATTATACCAGACTTCTCATCAGAGACTGGGCAGGTGTCATACAGACCCTAAGAGAACACAAATGCCAGCCCAGGCTACTATACCTAGCAAAACTCTCAATTACCATAGATGGACAAAACAAGATATTCCATGACAAAACAAAATTTACACAATATCTTTCCACAAATCCAGCCCTACAAAGGATCATAGAAAGTAAACACCAATATAAGGAGGGAAATTACACCCTAGAAAACACAAGAAAGTAATCTTTCAACAAACTCACACAAACCTAATTCCACCTCTAACAACAAAAATAACAGGAAGTAACAATTACTTTTTCTTAACATCTTAATAT